>JASDQU010209890.1:2201-13244 GCA_032191745.1 Picea mariana
GAAAGCAGCAAAGGCAAATGTCGAGGTTGCAGGGCAAGGCTCGGATAATATCTCCGACACTTTGCCCCGGAGTGTCGACTCAGTCCCTAGCTGGTCATTTGTTTCAGATATTCTGCAATCTGAGTTGGTGAATTATTCTGACTCCGACGACAATGAAAAGGACGACCTGAACACTAAATACAAGATAGTGGTTCAATATGGATTGCACAAGGTAGCAACCAGACCACGGTTGCTTCCATATTATGATATGATCTTATGGGCATTGGATCACATAGACCTACCCACCAGAACTATCATGAACGACCAGCGGGTCACGGTCGGGACTTTTAGACCAGAGCACATCCAAACCATGTATAAGCTCCCGACGACAGCTGAATACACGTATGGTGTTGAATTCCTGGAGGGATTCAAAGAGGAGGAGTGCACTCAATATGACAGAACCATGCTCGGTTTGATAAAGGATTGGGTTTCACGCTCCATGAAATTCAGGGCAAATGACCAGGGCATTTATTCAATCGCTTCACTGGAGCCACAGTATAAGTATGTGGCAATGATGACATGCCGACTATTCGGAAGAGAGGACACATCGCATTTCTACATTGCGTGGGTGCCTCTCATGTTTTGGGTTGCAGAAGGTTGCTCGTTTAATTGGGGAAAGATACTCTCGGACATTTTGGCCAACTGGGTCACAGAGTACGGGAGCAGAAGGCATGCGGGAAACCATCCTCATTTTTCATGTTTGCTTATATTATGGATGCGGTATATTCCATGACACCTTTCCCTTTGATGAGCTGGGCTTGGAATCCAGTCCAAGAAAAACCTATACATGAGTATCACGACAAACTGTGGGAGAATAAAGCGGACAAATTCATTTACGAAATTTTCAACCGGGTGATGGTGCCCCTGCACATCGCCATTTTTGGTCACCCGCCACCTCGTATCTCGGACAACATTGCTGCAAATCTGAGTGGTATAGCAGACTGGTACGTCGAGGCAGAATTCTCCTATTTCAGAGTGTTCGGAGCTGTTGTTCCTCCGCTTGCGCTACCACTGTTCATCCCCGACAAGCTAGCTTGTCGTGAGATCGCCCGACAAATAGTGATTGGCGGGGTGAGTAAAGAACTCAAAGCATCTTCAAAGAAGTTGTGGTCGTTTTTNCTCCGCTTGCGCTACCACTGTTCATCCCCGACAAGCTAGCTTGTCGCGAGATCGCCCGACAAATAGTGATTGGCGGGGTGAGTAAAGAACTCAAAGCATCTTCAAAGAAGTTGTGGCCGTTTTTTCCCGTTCGGCTAAATTCTTATTCTTTGTTGGATTTCGGGCATGCCAAAGCTGAGGCTGCAGCCCTGGAAGACCTGAGTTTGGTTTCTATCGAGTATAAAAAACATGATCCTCAGAAAATTGTGAGCAACCATTTAGCTAATTGTGGGTTAAAGAGGTTTGAACACGAGTTTTCACCCCCGGAAGAAATTTTTCGAGGGGAGAGGTCTTATGAGGATATGCTAGCTCGGATACGATCTCTAGCACCCGAAGACACAGCCTCTGTATTGAAATTTCAGGAACACAGACGAAGTTGTCTTCCCCCTGTGTTGCGAGGAGAGAGCCCGGGTGTTTCTGAAACGGGACCGAAGGATGCTGAAGGCCCCAAAGATGCATCTCCTAGCTCGGGAGAAAGCCAGGATGAGGGGAAGCAAATGAAGAATCTGAAAGCTGAGACAAAGACCCCTGAACCTCCGAAGAAGCAGGACCCGGTCGTCACCCCAGGAAAGGCAGCGAAACAAATCGGGGAACCCATCACTTCTGTCACCCCCTTACAGTCGACGCAAGGGAATATAGAAGAAGGATGGATTTTCAATGAGGAACTGAGGCCTGTCAGAGCAGAAGAACTTCCTCCAAACGAGTTCTTCTTTGAAAAAAAGAGAAAAGCGGTGGTGAAAAGGGAATTCTACCAGGAGGGAGAATCGACCACTAAAACGTTCAAGGTCATGACCGACGGAAAAAACAAAAAGAATGAAAAATTCGCCATGGATATCACAGGAACGCTAGGAGCGTATGCATCGACGAATCAATTTTCGATCGGATTGTTGAAGAACCAGCTCAAAAGAAAAAATCGCTTGATCAAGACTCTCGAAGCCAGAGTAGCTTCGGCCACAGAAAACACTAAAGGTCAGGTGAGCGGGGAGATAGAACTAGCCCGACTGGCTGATAGAAATGAAATAGAAGTGCTCAAAGCCAAGCTGGAGCAAGCACACCTAGTGATCCGAGATGGTCGGATACAGGCGGGTCAACAGAGGACTATGATCACAAAGCTGCGGGCTCAGGTAGAGATCGTTGAAAGAAGGGTGATTGATGTCGAGGGGTTTAAATCCTGAGCGATCGAGATTCAGAGAAGGATATCTTCCGCACAATAGAGTTTGTTGGCCAAAGTGGGAGTGATTCGATAGGATTGCCTGTTGATGCATCGAGTGTCTGAGAACCTGACTGTCAGAGAAAGGGATGCAGAAGCGGCTCGGGTCGCCTTCCAGGAGGCGGTGATAGCCACAAACAATAGAGTTTCGGCAGG
Organism: Picea mariana; assembly: GCA_032191745.1. Taxonomy (NCBI): domain Eukaryota; kingdom Viridiplantae; phylum Streptophyta; class Pinopsida; order Pinales; family Pinaceae; genus Picea; species Picea mariana. The sequence goes on from JASDQU010209890.1 coordinate 4,765, forward strand.
TTCTCCCGGATTCGCTCTCCTAGAACAAACAAGAGGTAACATTCTGTTGAAGGATTGGGAGCATAACATTGCCCTGGGCAAGGACCAGGCTCAAAAAGTGACCAACTCGTTAGAAGAAGCTTTCAATTCTATAGATGGTGAGTTGCTAGGTATGGACAGTGGAGGCGATGCATAAAATTTAATGCAAATAAATGTAGAACAAATATCGCTCGATCTAAAAGAGAAGGATGAGAGAGATTCAACCGATATCTCTCAGATAGATAGCGTGGACATGGTCCGGGTTGACAGGCACCTGATCCAGCCCAGCACGCAACTAAGTGCCCTTGATATCATTGATGCACAAATGGGGGACAAGCTGCAACAGTTAGCCCGAGAATGTTACTTTGCCGAGGCCAGCTGTCAAGCGGAACCTTCATGGCTTGTATCCCAACTCATGGAAAGATGCATCACCTGCACCGAGTCTGCACGAAGACGAACACCTGGCAACAAGTGAAGATAGATTAGGGGAGATGGAGCGATTGCTCTCTCCTCTGTCATAACTGAAATTTTTGCGACTATTGAGATTCTGCCTGCTTTGTAGAAATTGTATAAATATACCCCAGAGAGAAATAAACAGGGTTGAACCCTTTTTGAGATTTTGCAATAGAGTTTTTTCATTGAGATTTAATACAAGCAGATCTGAGATTCTCAATTCCGTCACTTCTGTATCATGAGTTTTCTTTCTTGTTCCTCATTTTTCATTTTTAATTCATATTCGTAATTGATGTGCTTCGTTATACTTTAGTACTACCACTACTATAATGAATAAATTTGGGATTTTCTATAATTGTTTATTGCCTTTCCTCTGCACCAGCTATCAGTTGTGTAAGACCAATTTGCAGTTTCATAATTCTACATGTATTTTTAGCTACATCAGTTATTTTCTTAAATATTTTCTTCTTCCATTTGCTTCGTGAGATTTTCCCCTGGCAGGAACCTGACACTGTAAATGGCTTAATGTTTTTCTCCCATCTTTCCCTTTTGATAAAGATATGATACAGTTACGGGAACGAGCCTTAGATTTGCACACATAGTTAATACCACAACCGTGAATTCTCTTCTATAAAACCAAACTGAGACAACACTCTTTTTTTTCTTAACAGTTCTTTACCAGTACTGTTCCCCCCATGACATTTCCTACACCAACTCAACCTAATGTTGAACCCGGATTATTGAACCAAACACACATCGCCTTAAACCTCTTCAACACTATGCTTAAAACAACCACTAATCGGGCCAAGCTTGAACAATCATGGGCAGCCATTGAACGTGGCATAACTATTCAGGAGCAGTTCGAAGCCAGACAACCTCAACGAAGAAATCTCCCTTAGACTCTTTCTCTGAAGGTTGAAATTATCCCTTCTCCTTATCCTAACTACTTTTAGATGCCTTGACACTATACTTTTGAGACTTAAGTACAGACTCAGGAACAACATCTTTCTGGCGCCGTTGCCGGGGACCGAAGTTACGAAATCTTTTTCCCTGGGAAAATGACAAATTGTTTTTCATTGAAAGTGTTACCCTTTGATGGTGAACAAAGAGTACACACCTTTTAATTCTTTTTTATCTTTCACTTGGCGACTCCACGAAAAAATAAACTGGCATTCACTCAAAGGAATACCAGACAGAACCCAGCTGATGAGTTGATTACGCCAGTTACCGATCCCGAAAAAATTCTGAAAGCAAGAGGCTCTTTCAAGCCTACTACTGTTGTTTACCAACCTACAAACCCACCACCGAAGGCCAAGAGTCCTTCCGAACCCTCGACCTCGCTCAATCCTTACTTTGATGCTAAACATTCAACGCACTGTAGCGAAATCGAAAGTGAGATTCATCCAACAACCCCCTTGATACAGAGGGGAGAGGGCCCTTTTGAAGGTTCGTCAATTTTTAAAAGACCATCTTATCTTCAGTTAAATTTCCCGACTTCTCCAAATCCTGAAGAGTGTGTTACACACTTGTTTCTCACACCCGTAGGTTTTCCTGATTCAGTCTCTTGCAAGTCCGAGGAACCGACTCCTCACGTTCCTTATCCTTCCTCATCAGAGTCTCCTCTTAGAGAAGAGAATATAAAACCCCTTTTATTTTTCGAAAACCCCTTTTATAACTTTCCACAAACAACGATGGCAGCCGCCGGAGGAGGAGGTGGAGGATTTATAGGAGGAGGAGGAGGGTTTGGAGGAGGTGGAGGGGGTGTCCCTATAGGAGGAGGTGGAGAAGGAGTCCCCCAAGGAGGAGGTGGAGGTCAAGGGCCTCCCCCCCCTCCCAGAGTTTTTGGGAAAGTCGCAGCCCGATACGCCCCTTTGGTGTTTTCCGTCCCCTTACATGACCTTCCAGAAAACTACATAAAGAATTTACCGAAATTCACCGGGGAGGGAGATCTAACCGTCGCTGAACATATTAACTTATTTGACCAATTCGCAGATATCTTCGGCATCGAGCATGAGGATGTATATTCAAGACTCCTTGTCCAAACTTTTGAGGGTCAGGTCTGAGACTGGTTTCAGAGCTTGCCCGCAGCCTCTATCCCTTCATATGATGCCTTAGAAGACGCTTTCCTCGGACAATGGGGTGAGCGAAAAGATCATCTCTATTATCTAACCGAATTTGGGGCTTTGAAGAAAAAGAACTCATAATCAGTCGTAGAATTCATCCAGAGGTTTAATAAACTATACAACAAAATCCCAGCTGAAGTCAAACCATCTCCACCCGCGGCCAAAGTGACCTTCGCTGGAGCTTTCGAGCTAGATTTCGTGCTACTTTTACAAGAACGAAGGGGAGCCACCTTAAACTGCATGCAAGATGATGCGGTTGAGATAGAATCTAACATGATGGCTTCGGGTAAACTTAAGACTAGGGTAGAGACTGGAAACTGAGAGCCCAAGTGTTTTAGAGAACAAGCAGGCCCTTCAAGGTCCAATAGAGCCTCCGACGATAGGGTGGATGATATGGCTAGGGTGATCAAAGAGTTGTCAAACAAAATAACCCAAATGGAACTTGAACAGGCCAAGTCTGACTCTTACCCCAAAAAGGATTTCAGAAAAAATCAAAACCCTCCAAATCAACCGAGGCCAATAAAAAAGGAGGATCAAAGAATACAAGCTCCCTTGAAAAATGAAAATTTTATAGGAGCTAACGATTTACAAGACTTCGAGGATTCAGATAATGATGTTGCGAACTTCGTTGATGACTGTAGTCAACCATATCTGACTCGCAAAGACTACGAAAAGTCTCTAGATGTGTCGGAGACGCAAGATGAGAGCGAAGAGAGTGATCACACTGAGAACCATGAATCCCAACCAGAAATTGAGACAATGATAGTTGAGTTTCAACCTAGATACAACCTGAGATCTAAAAATAAACCTGCCTCGACTTTTGAACCTAGCAAAATCCTTCAGAGGGGTCAAGCTTACAAGCCTCCTTCGAACGAGACCCCACCACCCAACAACAAAACGAGAAGAGTGAGCACTCAGGAGTCCGAGGTAGGAAAAGTTGGAACTCAAACACAGCCCATTGAACCCGTAAACAAAGATACTTATCCAACTAAGACCATGAATGATAAATCTGTCCAGACGAATAAGTCAGAAAGAAAGAATTCAGAAGTCTCAACTGGACAAACAGACAAAGTAAACGGAGCTTTTAATTTTGAAAGTGAGTTAAGCAAAATTAAGATACCAAGCCCTTTGGTGGAATTAGCGAAAAACTCTGTTTATCGCAAACAAATTACCAAAATGATAGGTGTCTCCGAACTAGAAATCCACTCTGATGTTATAAACTTGGAAGATGATAGAACTAATATCACTTTCGGTCCCCACTTCGAAGGGTCCAAAGACAACATCGCTCCCTTCTATATCACTTTGAATATACATGATCAATTGTTACACAATTGTATGTTAGACGCTGGGGCTTCCCATAATGTTATGCCCAAAATTATAATGGAGAAGCTGGGTCTCTAGATCACATGACCTTATGGAAATATGTATTCTTTCGATTCAAGGAAGGTTAAATGCATGGGGATGATAAAGGATCTGGTAGTTACCCTAGCACAGGTCCCTGTTAAAAGTATTCTGATGGATGTGGTTATAGCCGATATCCCCCCTAAGTACGATATGCTATTATCTAGGTCATGGGGGGCCAAGTTGGGAGGTTCCCTTCAGTTAGACATGTCTTATGCCACAATCCCTATGTTCAAGGGTCAGTTCACTCATTTATATAGAGAGACAAGATTAGCATACACAGTCAGTGACCCTCAAAACCCGCACAACTTCCCCATTTACATCGCAGACCAAGATCTGGGAAATTGCATTTTGTCTTTTGATGATGGTCTGGATGGTTGCCTGGGATAAATCGATGCAAAGAAAGAAGAGTTAAGCCCCTTGACAGAAGAGCTGTGTAATACTGGTGTATGGAAAATGTATTTCGATGGTGCTTCGTCTTCTGAAGGAGCTGGTGCTGGGGTACTTTTGGTAGCACCTGAAGGTAAGTTCATTGTTTCTTTCTCCTATCGTTTGCAGTGGGACATAGATTACACCAATAACGTATGCGAGTATGAAGCATTGATCTTAGGATTAGAGGCTGCCAAGAAATTAAATATAAAGAACTTGGAGGTATACGGTGACGCGGAATTGATAGTAAGACAAGTAAACCGACAGTACCTAGCCAGGCACCCCAGACTAAGAGCATATAGAAATTGTACTTGGGATCTCATCGAAATTTTTTTCTCATCTGTAAATATCCATTTTATCCCTCGCACCGATAATCTGCATGCCAACGCATTGGCAAAGGTTGCTTCAACCTTTTCTCCTCCCACGACCTTCAAACTAAAATATCATATCGAAATCAGATACAAGCCTTCCATACCAGACAATATCTGACACTGGAAAGTCTTCAAAGATGATGAACAAATTAAGAAGTTCCTTACTGCAGTAGGTGACTTTTCAGAAACTCACGCTGACCAAGAAAACCAGAATGATTCCATGTGGATCATGCAAGAAGGAGAGGAACCTGAATTTTTTTGAGAAAAAATTGCAGATCATCGTATGTTGGTCCTTAAAAGCAATCAGATTCCCAAGGGATTGATTCCTTTGGAAAGACTTTTTGATCAGAATGATGTACCTATAAAGGCCACTTTGCAGCCCCAGCCAGAAGAGGTGGAGGACTGTGATATAGGGACCGAAAAAGAACCTCGAATGGTAAAACTATCGAAATTCCTCCCTCCCAAAACAAAGGTGAAGTACCAAGACTTGCTCAGGAAATACAAAGATGTTTTCACCTGGTCCTATGATGAATTGAAAACATATGACACTTCCATTATTGATCACAAGATACCTTTGAAGCCCAGGGTCAAACCGTTTAGGCAAAAGCTTAGGCAAATTAATCCCATTCTGTTACCCGTGATAGAAAAGGAAGTCAAAAAACTCTTGGACACAAAGATAATTGTACCTTTGAGATACTTGGACTGGGTAGATAACCTAGTTCCAGTCAGAAAAAAGAACGGGGAAATCAGACTATGTGTGGATTTACAAAACCTAAACAAGTCATCTCTCAAAGATAATTACCCACTGCCCAAGATGGACCACATTTTAGAAAAGGTTGTTGGAGATAATTGAATGCCAATGATAGACGGTTTCACTGGTTATAATCAGATCGCTATGAATGAACAGGACAGGGAAAAAACTGCATTTACCACACCCTGGGGTACTTTCATGTATGACAAAATGTCGTTTGGTTTGATGAATGCAGGGGCCACTTTCCGGTGAGCTATGGACATCGTTTTCGTGGGAGAAAGGGACAAGTTCATAGTCATTTATCTTGATGATCTGACTATTTTTTCTAAACCTGACGAGGAACATTTGATGCATCTCAGACAGACGTTCGAAAAGTGTCACAGGTTTGGTCTATCCCTGAATCCAAAGAAATCTCATTTCGCTATGCGGGAAGGTAAGCTTCTAGGCCATGTCGTATCTAAGGAAGGAATCAGAATTGATCCTAAGAGGATTGAAGCGATAGATACTATCACTATCCCGAGAAATATAAAAGAAATTCAATCATTCTTAGGTAAGATAAATTTTCTATGAAGGTTCATTCCCAATTTCGCTGAGATTGTCAAATTGATTACAGGAATGTTGAAGAAGAACAGTGGGGTAAACTGGACCCCCAAGGCCAGGGCATCTTTCGCGCACATTAAAAAATTTATAAGTGAGGTGCCTGTACTAGCAAGTCCGGATTATCTGAAGGATTTCCTCATCTTCTCTTTTACTTCTGAACATACCATCGCCGTGGTACTCTTGCAAAAAAATGAAGAGGGGTTTGAACAGCCGATAGCATTTTTCAGCAAAAGCCTCAGAGATGCAGAACTGAAATATAACATAATGGAAAAACAAGCATACACAATGGTTAAAGCATTGAAAGCGTTCAGAACCTATGTGCTGCATTCAAAAATAATCGCGTATGTACCCACCAGTTCTGTAAAGGACATATTGGTACAGCCGGACAGTGACGGAAAAAGAGGGCGATGGCTCGCTAAAATACAAGAATTCGATTTGGAAGTCAAGCCGACTAAATTGATAAAGGGGCAGGGTCTTGCCAAACTCATGGCTGAGTCGAATCTTAGAGCCCTTGATACTAATTGCCTCCAAGAAGAAGACGGAGACACCCACCTGCACGAGCCGGATGACCGGACAGATCCAAGAAAGATTGAAGAAAAGTTCATATCGTTAGGATGGTATAAAGACATCGTGTTCTACTTGTTGAACCTGAAATTCCCTGATGGACTATCATCAGCCAAATGCAGAACTTTAAAACTCCACGCTGTAAAATATTGCATCGYCGAAAACCATCTATACTGGAAGGATCCACTCGGGTTCCTACTAGTCTGTTTGGTCGAGTCAGAAACTCCTCGGGTCATAGAGGAATTTCATGAAGGAATCTGTGGAGGACACCATGCATGGAGAGCCACGGCCTACAAGATCTTGAGAGCAGGCTACTATTGGCCGAAACTATTTTCAGACGTAAATGCCAAAGTACGTGCGTGCGACCCTTGTCAAATATTCGTCGGGAAACAGAAACTCCCTGCACTACCACTCGTTCCAGTCAAAACTGAAGCTCCATTTCAACAATGGGGTCTGGAATTCATAGGTGAGATCAATCCTCATACCAGTGCTCAGCATAGGTGGATCTTGACAGCCACGGATTATTTTACCAAGTGGGTGGAAGCCATTCCAACCAAGAAGGCAACAGACTCGGTGGTGATCAATTTCTTGGAGGAAAATATTTTGTCAAGATTCGGTTGTCCCCGAAAGATAGTTACTGACAACGCCCAAGCATTCAATTCTATGGATATGATCAGTTTTTGTCAGAAATACAACATCATTCTCGGACATTTCACTGCATACTACCCCCAAGGGAATGGATTGACCGAGTCGTCAAATAAGAGCCTGGTAAACATTATCAAGAAGGTATTGGATGAGAACAAGAGGTCTTGGCATGTACATCTGAAATACGCATTGTGGGAAAACCGCATAAGCACAAAAAGATCTATCATCATTTCACCTTTTCAAATGGTCTATGGGACAGATGTCATTCTGCCCATAAACCTGGCGCTACCAGTAATGAAGTTGTGGCAAGACCAAAACGAAGAACCCAATCCTGTGACCAGGAGAATAAATCAATTGATTGAGGTCCAACAGCAGAGAACCAAGGTTGAAGAAAAGATGCAACGTTACCAAGATGACATGAAAGAACTATTCGATCGAAAAGCGAAGGATCGATAATTCTCTCCAGGTGATTTGGTACTAAGATGGGATGCGAGAAGGGAAGATGCTGCAAAGCATGGTAAATTTGACCACCTCTAGTACGGACCATTCAGGGTCTCGGCTCCAGAAGGGAAAAATTCCTTCCTATTGGAGAACATCAACGGAGAAGTCCGCAGCGCCCCTGTCAACGGGCGATATCTAAAACATTACATGACATAAGAGTTTCCAAAAAAAAAAAAAAAAAAANATATGTGCATTTTTATGTTCCTTTAGACTTTCTGTTTTATTCTATTCATAATTTTTAGACATATTTTGAATAAAGTTCGCATTTTCTTTTTGCAGGATTCCAGTCGCTTACGAACTAGCAGGAGGAGTAATTCGCAAAGCAGTACCAGAAATAAATCAACATGAAACAGGTGATACCCAAAAAAGTAGTTTCTTAGTGCACAAAGAGATTGAAAAGAAAGGTAAAGGTGGGTTTTCGCAATACACATGTTGTCAAAGACTGTCAAAATTAAATCAAGGTAACATCGTTCAAATTGCAATAACGGATAAATTGTTAAATAATAGGATTATTGCTTGGCTTGGTAACCTTTGATTTAAATTCGTTTGAATGATACACTAAAACTAAGAAAAGTCAGTCAAAAGTAATCATCCCCAAAGACATCCACAAGAGCCAGTCTCGAA
>JASDQU010209890.1:20224-36442 GCA_032191745.1 Picea mariana
GTGGGAGAAAGACCATTGATTGAGCAGGACAGTTGTTAACAGATCGTCATCTCTAGGGGATTGAAGTACTGAAGGAAGTTGGGTTTGAGATTTCAAAATCCCGAAGTCTGGAATTGTGAAGAGATCACAGTTGTTGGCTCGCAAGAGGAGCATATTTGGACCGTCATTCAGACAGTATCATAAATATCATGAGATCGACGACCCCGTAGCAATTCAGGGATAGAAGTTGCACGGGTTTTAAAACATTGAGGGTGTGTGCAGTCGCGTGGTCATCGTCCGAGGTTACATTGAGAGGGGGCTTACCTGAACAGGAGCTAACGCCCAACACTCTGAGATTTCATAGGAGAGCGAAAGGGTAGGTCACAGGTGTCATTAAAACCTGCACCGAAAAGCCGAACGGGCCTGTGTTTTAATACATAAGGGAACCATTAAGGTTCCAGAGAGTCATTGAATCAAGAATCAGATATCCTTGACCGGGAGGTCGTGTAGTACTATGGGGGAGTAGGGGGGATGCATCACCTTACCCTTCCAATCCCTTTGAGGATTCTTCTGATCCTTGTCTCTCTAGGGCACAAAGGGTTTGGTAAAGGTTTTGGGTTTCAACACCGAGTCCCCCATGTCTCTAGTGCGCACAATGGCCTCCTATAGAGTGCAAGGCTTGAAAGCCTTAACCCAACCCCTCGATGGCTCCATCAATGCCTTAGTGAACAACATCACCAATATGTGCTCTGAAATATCTGATACAACCACTGCCATCTATTGGAACTCTGTGATGAATTCCTCAACTGACCTTGTCTGTCTCAACTATGTCAGATCCATGAAATGGAGTTTTGGATCCCTCCTGTCAAACCTCTCCATCAACCTCTTGGTGAACTCCAAATATGAAGTAATGGGACTGTGACTCAAGTTCACCAGCCCATGATACCACCACTCGTGGGCATCCCCATCCAAGTGCAAGGTAGTGAAGCTAATAGCTTCTGACTCTATCATCAGGTTGATCTTGAAATATGTGTCAAGTTTATGTACCCATGCTTGAGTTGAGCATCGAGATGACCTGTCAAAACTAATAATATTCAACTTTCCCACTTTTTTAATGAAGTCCATGTTCTGAGTTTGTGCATTGCCCCTCTGTGCCTCCTTAGGCCTGTTCCAATACTTGATTGAACAATAATCTAACAAACTCATATTTGCATGGAAATCTGGCCCCAACGCCAAATAGTCTCTCATATACTCCCCAAACGGGTCCTATGTCACTACCTGCCCTTGTCCCGGTTGTCCGCGTGTCTACCCTGGCTATCCCAGCTGATGTCCCCCCTGGAACTGCGAATATAGAGGTCGAGTAATCCTCCTAGATGATGTGTAGGTAGATATAGGTGAAGGATGCCCACTCGCTCCACCTTGAGATCCAATGGAACCACCGAAACCACCTCCCTGGTGTCCTCCTGAACCACTCACTCCTCCTGTCACGTTGGCACCCATAGTTCTCACATTGTACTGGATAATGTGTATGTTGATGACTATTTGTGCTATGGAATTCATCATATCCTATTGTCCTATAGCTAGGTCATTCAAGATGGCATATGTACTATCATGTTGTGTCTCGGGGCCTTTCCCCTTTCCCTTTAGGGTCTCACACCTGTCACCCATAATCCTCTCCATGTCTTCCTCTGTGTCGAAACTGATCTAGTCCCTGTCCTCTATCTCTGGCTCTGTATCTGACTAAGTATGGAAGGGAGTGTAGTCCCTTCTGTTCTTGTCTCTTCTGTCTCTACTATGTCCCTTGCGGCACTGAATGTACTCATCCCCAATATGACCTCGACCCTCTGGGCATTCTTCACCTGTTCCCGGAATCATGGGGTCATGAGAAAGCACTTCTTCATAGGATGGAATGAAGAAGGCTCTGATACCACTGAAATATCCTTGATTCGGTGGATCTAGATATGATCTACTGAAACTGATGTTTTGTCTCTCAGATCTGATAATCAGGGGTTTCTCGATGCATTTTAGTTTCTTTGTCTTGACATGCATGGTGATTTTGCATGTGTGTTTAGATATAATGATGTTTTACAATTATATCATGCATGTGAGTAATAAAAGACAACACAACTCAATAATATGTATTATGTGAAATAATAGGAAATGCAATTGGCATGCGAAAAACAAGAAACTAATCATCTGCTATATCTCATGGATCGTCACTAGAATACAATGCAAACTAACAAAAGATACTTATGATCAGAATATGTGAAAGGATCTGCGCATGCACATATAGATCAGCTACATACAACCCTAGAAGCTCATGACAACTGCTGCAAATGAAAATATATTCACCCTAGTGGCTACACTCAATCGATCGGCCTAAAAAATATCCCAAAMTGTGTGCCCTGACCTCTAAGCTCCTCCCAATATCTGATAAACTGAAGGTCGGCTCACTGAATCTCAGAATGGACCCCGAATGGGACCCTCAAGGGGTTTKCACACCTCTTGGGCTCTGGAAATGTGCCCTGATGAGTCCACCATCAGAATCTGATGATACCTRACTCAAAATGAGCGCCCTAGCCTCCTCTATAATGGGTCGGGATGGTTTCCCCGGATCTGACCTGGTGAGCTCTCTGGAACCCTCAATGTACCTCCCCAAGTGATGCACACTTCCTGACTATTTGATGTGCACAAGGAGATTCCTCCTTTGGAATATGATGAATGATAKCTCAAAATAAGCACCCTAGCTCCCTCTCAATTGGGTCAGAAGGATATAGTGATATCTTCTCCAGTCTCRTCCAAGTACACAAAACTATCTCTCAAACCCTAACACCCTTAGTGGCTACAATGCACACTAATTGAACTGGKTCTGTAGATCACTAATATAGCACGGTGAAATACCTGGGTGGTACTTCCAATAGGCTAGGATGTCTCTTTCAATATCAAAACCAATTTGTGGTGGTGGTTTCCTCCATAAATCCACAAAACATATGTTGAGGTTGAGTTGCTCCTATGGATCCTGTTCTCAAATCAAAATCACAACATAATGAGGAACTAGGTCGAATTCCTCTTCTTATACCTCCACCGATCTAATTTTCCTTTGAAATCACTTAAGCTAGGCACCCTTCCTCCTAAGTCAAATGTGAATAATTAATTAAGTCCCCTCTTAACACCTTTTTCTTATATTTCTCCATTGACTTTGGCATAAGTGACTTTTCCTATGCTTTTTGGCTTAATTCATCATTTAACCATTTATTCACCCTTATTTATCCCTTTGTTCCATGTTTGAGCATGACTGTAGTCTACGGGAATAGATAGACTACTAAGTCACTCCTTGCTGAGGCTATTCTTGGGAACGAGACATCACAATTACAAGTACATATCAATTAATTTATCACAAGATGGTACAAACATGTCCTTCAAGATTATCACAAGCTAGGACACTCCAAATGCTTCCTTTTATGCCCCTTTGGGTAATTACTTCTAGATCCACCCTTTCAGGGGTGTGGTGTTTGAACTTGCATGAACTCTCTTGCTCATTTCATCCATACCCGGACTTGTTCTTCCATTTCTCCTTCAGACATATGATTATCTCAACCCACATTAGTTCTCCTCAATTATTTTAGATGCCTCTGTCATGGTATATCAACTCCTATCTCTTACACCTCATATGATACATGCACTTACACAAATGGTACATTGTTCTTTCACACACATGGTGCTATGTTCTCTTGGTTTAGCTTGTTCACTTCATTTGTTTTGATATGGTTTCATGCGTGGTTTCTTTCTTATACATGATGTGATAACTTCTTATCTGGATTTGAATGTGGTAAACATTAAGTGTGATCTAATAACACTTCATAACTTAAATTTTTTTATTATTTGCTACGTTGTACCATGAGAACAAAGCATCTCTTAGTGGGGAGGGCATGCTATAATTGACCCTATTGACCAACTATTTCAACTAGGTGCCAGGGCCATGTACCATGAAGATATGTACCTTGTGGTATGACAAGCTTGAAGACCTATGGCTCAGTAGGGAAATTCTGCCCCCAGAACTTCTTTCTCTCTCCACGGAATGTCTGCGCCCCCCCGCGTGGGAAAAACATTGTAATGTAACGTGTTAGAATGGGTCAAATTTTGTAATTTAGTGGCCTGGGAATTTATCATTAGGGAAGTCCTTTCATCGGGTGTTTTTTCCCTCAAGTAATTAATTTTACTTTTTTCAGCAATTTTAATTACTTGATTTTTTCACTCAAATTTCCTCCAAAGTGGTGAAATGCATTCTAATGATCGAGCCCAGTATGTAACTAAGGGATAAAAGTGTTGTATATGACCATTCTAGACCTCTCCTAGAGTCTTTTGAAATTCCGTTAAGTTTTGATAGGATTTTTTAATAATTAAAATTTCTCGTAAATTGAGAATTTTTAATTATTTTTTATGTAAAATATAAAAATTTGGTCCTTGGATATTTTGTATAGGGTTATGAGTGCTCAAATGAAATGGCTTATGACCCCCTACACCCTTGAACCAATTTTCAACTCAATTGGACCAATTTTTCTAGATCAATGTCCATGAGGAGTCTAAGTTAGTCAAAAATCAACAAATAATTGGTTAAGGTAAAAATGCCAAATTTTGTAAAAGTGACTAAAGTCATGGAAAAGGAGGGGGAAATGATTCCTAAAGTCATTCCTAAGTTAGAAATAGGTTCTAAAGTGAGAAAGGGCCCCCTCATGGCAAGTTGTAACAACTAAATGAGTTTCCCTAGTTAGAGGGGCACCCCCCTCTTCATGAATGTTTGGACAAATGCAAGAAGTCAAAGGTTGAGAGGGCCCCACGCCTTGGGCATCCCCCTTGGTGCTTCGTTAGGTGTTTAGACAAGAGGAAAGGGGGTTCCACCCCCTAAAACTTAAGATTCCCTTCCTAAAGTGAGCCCCCCTCTCTATGGTGCGGCCCCCTTGGAGTTGACCCACTTACAAGTGAAGTGACACATGTAATGCATGCAAGGGGGGTCTCTCCTCTCTTCATCCCTTAAAAGAAAGGCCCCTCTCTTCATTTTTTCATGAAGTTTAATAGCAACTCTATGCTACCCAAATTTCTCCTCACTCTCTCTTGCTCTCTCCTCATTTCTCTCATGTAATCTTGTTGCAATATTGCAACCATTCTTTTCAATAATAGAAGTCAAGCTTTGGAGTATCTCTTGGTTTTCTATTGGAGTATTCTTGGTGTTCTTGTATGATGTTCTTATGAGGTAATATTTCTGCAATTTATGTTCATTTTTGCTCACATTGTTTTACTTGAAGAACCCCAAGCAAAGTATTTTGCTGAGGATAAATCTGTAGTAGTATTTCTATATGTTTATGTGAATTGTTTTTATTTGAGTTGGCAAAGTATTTTGTGAACCATTTTGAAGAACTCACCTTCTTGCCTCATTGTGTAGCAATGTTTTACAATTTTACAAGTTACCAAATCTTGGAAGAGTGGGCTCCAAAGGCTTCACTAAAATTTCTAATATAATTTCCAACACTTTCTTATATATTTTTTGCACTTATTTCTCTTCTAAATCTTGCAATCTAATCAAGTTCTAAGTTCATATTTTTAGCATAATTTTTTTTGTTTTAGATACTAACAATTACTAACTTGTTTGAAGTGATTTTTAACATTTTCCAGCACATTTTACTTGTTATTTTATGCAGGTTTTTGCCAGTCAAAGGGGAGGTGCTGCACACTCTTGGTCACAAAAAGCTCAAGGAATCATGCAAAAGTAGTGGTGCAAAATCCCTTCATCTTTTTCCCTTTATAAAATATTGTAAGCAGCCCAAAATGGTATCTTGGGCTTGCATTATTTACTCATTATCATTATTTATAAATTGTAAAGTTTTTTCAAGTTTTTGCTTTGCCCACATCTTGCATGTGAGTGACTTTGTCACCCTTGCTATACCGTGTTGGCTAGATTAGTTGTTTGATTTATAATTTTTGCTTCAGTAATTGTCCCACTTCTCCCATAAAGAGAAAGTTGAGTGGCTAGGAGTTACTTAGTTTATTTTTGCAAGTCTTTTTTCCCACCTTGGTCACAAAATTGGTAGGCTTGTTCTCCATCTTGTGCCATAGTTGTGAGGCTTATTAATTTGTTTAAATGTTTCCCACCTTTGTCCTTAAGGCAAAGTTGTGTGGATATATTGTTATTTCCTTTCATTCTGAAGTATTTGTCATTGTGCCCACACCTTGCATGTGAGTGGCTTTGCCACCCTTGCAAAATCATACTGGCTAGTTTAGATTTCTTTTATTGCAAGTAATAAAAAATTTTCCCCTCCATTTTCCTTGTATTCCCTCCCCCTGTCACTTGTGGATCTTGGGTGACAAGAAAGGGCAAAGGATTGTGTGGCTAGTTTAACTAGGCACTCAACTCTATTATTGCTTAAACCATTAAAAAAGAGTGACTTGAGGAGGCTAGAAGGGGTTGAATTCAGGGATGGTTTCACGACACTAAGTGTCCTTCTTGTTGAGAGCCAAACACTTTGGATTTGACCTATGGATCTAGGGGGGAACCTTCTTGTTCCCATGTTGAGCACACAACACTTCCTCTTGGTTGAAGGGATAAATACTTGGGGTAGTCACATAGCTTAGGTTTGTTACATTCACATCTAATTGCCCCTAAGTCAAAGAGAGACCTAAAAATCTAATAAAATCAACCTAGACACTTTTCACAACATCTACATTTCAAGCTTTGCTATTTCTTTTTAAGCAATTCATTTCAAGCACTTTTACATTTCATTTTTTTTTAGCAATGTCCTTTCATGTGAATATCTATTTTCAAAGCATTATTTATTTCAAGTATTCTTTATTCATTTGAGAATAATTGTTTTAAGTGTAAGATCATTTTTCATATTCATTGTGTAGATATCTCATAAGTTTGTTTCATTCTTGTAGAAGTATATTTCTTTTGTGTATATTAGAATAAGTGGAATTGGATAATCTTTAGGCACTGGTCTAACTTTTGTTTTATGAAATAAAAGGCTTGTTTGTCATTGAAAGACTGCATTTGCATGATTGCTTGTCATTGGGTTGGGTCTTCCTAATAAAAAAACCAATTAAATCCTAGAAATTTAATAAAACCTTCACATAATTTAATAGGGTCTACCCCTCTTGGCTTCCCTAGGAGTGAGCCTAGACGAAAGGAGTCTAGATTGAGGTGAAAATGGGTCTAAACTTAGGTTTGTGCCTCCAAGGACACACCAAGTGGGTTGGATACTTCTCCACGCTTATAGGTGTGTATTAGGACGACAACATCTTTGGCGTCGTTGTCAAGGATAAGTCTCTTATCCTTGGTTAACTGAAAAAAAAATAATTGATTCTTTAAAAACTAAGTAATACATATTTCCCTTAATTTATCATAACTTGAGTTTCATTATTAGACATTGCTTAATCTCCAAGTGGCGACTCCATTTAATCATTCCTTGAGGTATCCTACCAAGAGCAAACCGCAAGGGTTGGTTGATTCCCTTCCTGAACCTGAAAGGGTGTATAGGAGGAGAATAAACAGACTAGCTTCTCGTAGGCTCCTTGAAATTCTTGGAGAAGAAGCAATCTCTGATATACATATTTTGTTTGTACATAATAATCTTACAACAACTATGGGTGATCCATTGAAGTCATGTAATTTTACCAATATTCAAGATTATCCTCATCCTATTCCTGACAAAGCTATTGAGAAATTCTCTTCTTTTCAAGGAAACAATGTTGTTAGTGCCAAGACTCACATCCTGAATTTCAATTTGTGTGTCATGAAATGGTGTAATGGTCACAATTATGGAGATGGGAAGATGAATTTCTGTGTATTCTCTAGAAGGGGATGCAGCATAATGGTTCTCAGAACAAGATCCTAACAAATTTAGCACTTAAGAAGAAATCACAAAAGCCTTCAATGAAAGATGGGGTGATAAGAAGGAAGACCGTCATTTATTGGCTTCCCTTAAATCTAGTCAAAAGAAGGAAAATGAAACAATGGAAGAATTCAATAAGAGATTTATTGACTTGGTTAAAATCCTCCCTCAAACTATTAAGCCTCCTGATGCCTCAATCTTAATTCATTATATGGAAGCCTTTGAGGGTGAAATCAGATATCAATTGAGGGATAAAGAGCCACTAAATCTAAAAGATGCACAAAAGTATCGCTATCAAAATAGATAAAAATATGCAAGATGCTAGGAAGTTAAATTTGCCTATTTGCTCATGGGGAACATCTTACAAACCCAATGAGGGGAAGAAGAAGAAAGTGGAAAATCAAGAGTCTTCTAATGATGGCATAAATGAGCTCACCCAATTAATTAAGAAAATGGATATTAACCAGGCTAATCAAATAAAACAAATAGAGATTAACCATGCCGATCAGATGACATCCATGCAAAATAGGTTGATAGCCATGGAGAGGGATCAAGCTAATAGACCCCATCATAAACCAAATGATAAGTGGCCAAAGAGATCTCCACCTCAAGAGAAAAGGCCACCAAATCCTTTTGAATCTACTAACTTGGTTGATCACCAAGTTATCCCATATTGTGGGCCTTGTGGGGAATTTCATGAAGAATCAACTTGCCAAGTCTTCCTTAAATTTGTGATGAAGAAGGGTCCTCTAAGTTATAAAATGAACTAGTTGACATGTGTGGTCAGAAATATAATGTTGGCATGAATGAATGGATGGAATTAACATAGCATGGTAGGGATGTAAATTGCATGAATGACATTGTGGACAAAGCAACAGAAAAATTTGGTCCTAAGCCTACTCCCAAGCAAGTATCAGAAATAGCTAGATACAAAGGCTTTACTTATCAAAGAAATGGAGCCAAAAATCAAGATAAGCCTCAAGCAAGTGTTCCTAAGGTACCTCCTCCCCCTCCTAAATAAATTGTCCCTACAAATACATAATTAAATATTGAATAATGCTAAAATGTTGGTCCCTGTAGTAGAAATTATGAAGATTCCATCTCAAAAGGGAAAACTACTCAAAGTTATAGAAGATCCTTCTCAGAACACTATCGACAAGCCACCAGTTGTAGCTTACCAAGATGCACTTGTGATTTTTCAAAATTAGGATAGGGGAAACGAAAAGAATGAACCATTTTTCCTTTCTCTACTTGTGAACAACCATCTCTTTCACAATTGCATGCTTGATTCTAGAGCAAGTTCAAATGTTATGATTAAGAAAGTAATGGAACAATTAAATTTAGTGATTTCAAGGCCTTACCATAACATTTTTTCCATGGATAGTAAAATGATTAAGGTGCATGGTTTGATTAAAATCTTACAAGTACATTTGGCTGCCTTCCTTGACATTCTAATAGAAATGGACGATCGATGTACCAGATGCTTGGGGTACGTTGCTTTCAAGAAAAACAACTGCAGATTTGGGGGGTAATATACAAATGGATTTAACTTATGCCACCATTCCCACTCCAGATGGGGCCATGTTTAAGTTAAACAGAGAATTGAAAAGAATGTATCATGTAGAAGACCCAAGGAATCCCATAAATGAATTAAATTATAAATAAGATGACTTTGGAAATTATGCCACCTTGTGTAACTGTTTAGGGCCCATAGAAGAAGAAGCTGAAGAGGAAAGATTTAGTGAAGTATGGTACATGCATTTTGATGGTGCATTTTCTAGATCTAGGAAGGGTGTTGGCATAGTCATTGAGTCTCCATCTGGTCAAGAATTTAAGTTTGCATATAGATTAGAATTTGATGCTACTAATAATGTGGCTAAATATGAGGCTTTGTTGCTTGGTCTAGAACTTTGCAAGGACATGGGTGTCAAATGTTTGAACATAAAAGGGGATTCATATTTGGTCATCCAACAACTTAAGAATACATATGMATGCAAATATGAAAGGCTAAGAAGATATATGAATGCAATATGGGACACCATGGAAAGTTTGAATTCCTTAGACCTTATTGCTATTCCTAGATATCAAAAATTTAAAGCAGATGAGCTTGGTGTGGCTACTTCTAMTCTTCAACTCTCTCAAGGTTTAATTAAAGGAAACATTACAGTAGAAGTCATATTTATGCCTTCAGTTCCAGATAATGTGGATCATTGGCAAATATTTGATGATGATAACCAAGTCATTAAGTTCTTAAATAACATGCAAGAATTTTCTGAGTTCCACATTAGTGAAAAAGAAGAAGGATGTCCTGAAATGATTTCAATGCTTGATGGGTTTTCATGTTATAATCAATTCAGGGTCAAAGAAGAGGATAGGCATAAAACTACATCCACTGCTCCATGTGGTACCTTTAAATATCTAAGAATTCTTTTTGGCTTGTATAATGTTGGAATCACATTTCAAAGAGCTATGGATTATGCCTTTAGAGGACTGATTAGAAATATCATTGAAATATATCATGATGATTTAACAGTGTTTTCAAATGATGGGAAGAGTCACATTAGTCATTTAAAATAGGTTTTTGAAAGATGCAGGGAATTTGAAATTTTTTTAAATTTGGCTAATTCTTAAGATAGATCCAAAAATAATTGAAGCAATTGAAAAGGTCCCTTTGCCTATATCAAGGAAAGCTCTCCAATCCTTCCCGGGCCAAACCAATTTTGTTCACAGATTTGTTCCTAATTATGCAGAAATAGTTAATCCAATCTATAAGTTGCTTAAGAAAGATGTTAAATTTGAATGGAATGATCAAAGCAAGAAATCCTTCAAACAAATCAAAATTTCCATATTTGAGGCTCCCATCCTAATAAGTACAGATTATTCTAAGGACTTCCATGTTTTCTCCTTTGCCTCTGAAGACACCATTGCTGGTGTTTTTCTTCAGAAAAATGACCAAGTCCAAGAAGAACCCATTGATTACATGAGTAGGGCCTTGTAAAATGCAGAATTAAAATACCCCATGGTTGGAAAACAAGCACATGCTTTGGTAAAGTTCCTAAAACATTTCTGAGTCTTCATTGGATACTCTAAAGTAATTGGGTATGTTCCTAATTCAATAGTTAAAGATGTATTGTCTCAGTCAGAAGGATTATGTATAAGGGGAAGATGGATTGCTAAAATTCAAGAATATGACTTAGAAATCAAGCCTATAAAATTAATCAAGGGGCAAGGTTTAGCTAAAATGTTGACTGAAGGGAATGAAAGGGATTTGGGAATGATTTGTCAAAATGATGATTCAGAATATTCCCCAAATATCTTAAGGCTTGAATAGGTTGAATGGTATGTGGATATAATTTTCTATCTTAAAAAACTTACATGCCCAAGCCATCTTCTGGGTCACAAGAAAATAGCCTTAAGGTTAAATTTATCCAAGTATGTCATCACTAAATATGTACTAGGATGGAGAAATCCTGATGGAATAATCCTTAGATGTGTTGATGAAATTGAAGACAAAAAACTAGTGGATGAATTTCATGTTGGTTTTTGTGGTGGCCACTATGCAACTAAAACAACAACTCACAAAATTCTTAGAGTTGGGTATTATTAGCCCACCATTTTTTTAGATGTCCATAAATTTGTAAGAAAATGTGAGGCTTGCCAATTTTTCACTGGAAAGAAGAAGTTAGCTTCCCTCCCTTTGCAATCAGTAGTGGTTGAAGCTCCTTTTCAACAGTGGGGTTTGGACTTCATAGGAAAATTTAAAGGTAATTCAAGTAATGGCTATTCATGGATCTTAACAACTACAAATTACTTCACTAAGTGGGTTGAAGCCATCCCTACTAAATCAACAACTACAAATGTTGTTATGGATTTCCTTGAAGAAAAAATAATAATTGGATTTGGAGTGCCTTCAAAGATAGTAATAGATAATTCAAAAGCCTTTTGCTCAGCAGAAATGTCCTCTTTCTATTTCAAACATGGAATTATCTTATCCCATGCATCAAATTATTATCCTCAAGGAAATGGTCAAGCAGATTCAAGTAATAAAAATCTAATGACCATAGTTAAGAAAATTGTTGGGGAAAACAAAAGGTCATGGGATAGTAAAATCAAATATGCATTATGGGTAGATAGAATAAAAAATAAGGCTTCAACAGGGAAAATTCCATTTGAGTTAGTGTATGGTTTGGATGTTAAATTTCCAATACACCTTAAGCTTCCAACATATGGTTTGCTTCGAGATTTCACTACAGAAAAAGATGCAGCTCAGAACAGGATTAATCAGATGATTGAGTTGGATGAACACAAAAGAAATACTTATGATCAGAGTTACAAAAATCAGGAAAAGATTAAAAGGGAATTTAATAAATCAACAAGACAAAGGGATGCCAAAGTTGGGGATACAATGTTGTTATGGGATAAAATCAAAGAAAAATTGGGCAAGCATGGGAAGTTTGGCAGTTTATGGTTGGGTCCATGGATGATTTTAGGGGCTAATTTTCCATGGTTTTTCCAAAAATGAGATTCGCTATTTTAAAAATGATTCGCCCAATTTCTATAGGATAAAATTATTTTACCTTAAAAATTGCCAAAATTTTATAAAAACTATATAAAATCCTTAGAAATTTGAATATTTTTACAAAATTATCACCAAACATTTATAGTTGGCATATGAAGGATTAGTAAGATTCGCCAAGATTTCTACATTTAAAAATACATTTCCATCCTTAAAATCATCCCTAGTTGGGTCCATATATGATCCGGGAAATAGCAGGTCCTAATGCTTTCTACCTCATCCATTTGGATGGTGAGCCCATGAATATTCCAAGGAATGGGAAATAACTCAAGCTATTTTTCAAATGATGAGCCACTTGGTGTCCAAAGGGGTAACCTTTGTAACGTATCTCTAACCTTTCTCCTTTGATTCTTTCGGTTTTGTTATTCTTTCATTTATGTATATAGTTCATTATACAGTCATTTCATTTATTGATTATTGTTTATTCTTTTCACATATGTACTTATGTTGGGTATTGGTGAGAACTTTGTTTTGTAGATTATGAGGTTCTCACATAATCTCCTTCCCAAAAGATCAAGCATACGTCCCCATGTGGAGCCATATGTTGAGCACCTATTTCAAATAGGTGTCAACGCCATGTACCATGAAGATATGTACCTTGTGGTATGACAAGCTTGAAGACCTATGGCTCAGTAGGGTAATTCTTCCCTCATAACTTCTTTCTCTCCACAGAATGTTCGCTTCCCTGCGTGGGAACAATTTTGTAATGTAGCATGTTAGCATGGATCAAATAAATTTGTAATTTAGTGTCCTAGGACTTTATCATTAGGGAAGTCCTTTCATTGGATGTTTTTTTCCTTAGGTAATTAATTTTTATTTTTCAATGATTTTAATTACTTGAGTTTTTCACTCAAATTTCCTCCAAAGTGGTGAAAGGTGTTTTAATGATCGATCCCAGTAGGTAAATAAGGGATAAAAGTGTTGTATATGACCATGATATACATATCCTAGAGTCTTGCAGAATTCCTTTAAGTTTTGATAGGCTTTTTTAATAATTAAAATTTCCCGTAAATTGAGAATTTTTAATTATTTTTTATGTAAAGTGTAAAAATTTGGTCCTTGGGGATTTTGTATAGGGGTATGATTGTTCAAATAAAATGGATTAGGACCCCATACACCCTTGGACCAAGTTTCAGCTAAATTGGATAAATTTTGCTAGATCAATGTCCATGAGTCCAAGTCGGTAAAAAACCAACAAATAATTGGCTAAGGTAAAAATGCCAAATTTTGTAAAAGTGACTAAAGTTATAGAAAAGGAGGAGGAAATGATTCCTAAAGTCATTCCTAAGTTAGGAATATGTTCTAAAGTGAGAAAGGACCTCCCCATGGCAAGGTGTAACAACTAAATGAGTTTCCCTAGTGAGAGGGATGCCTTCCTCTTCATCATTTTTTGGACAAATGCAAGAAGTCAAAGGTTCCTCTTCATGAATGTTTGGAAAAATGAAAGAAGTCAAAGGTTGAGAGGGACCCACACCTTGGGTTCCCCCCTTGGTTCTTGGTTATGTGTTTAGACAAGAGGAAAGGGGGTTCCACCCCCTCAAACTTATGATTCCCTTCCTAAAGTGCGCCCCCCTCTCTCTATGGTGCGCCCCCTTGGAGTTGACCCACTTGCAAGTGAAGTGACACATGTAATGCATGCAAGGGGGGTCTCTCCTCTTTCCCTCCCTTAAAATAAAGTCCCCTCTCCTCATTTTTTCATGAAGTTTCATAGAAACTCTAAGTTGCCCAAATTTCTCCTCACTCTCTCTTGTTCTCTCTCTCCATTTCTCTCATGTAATCTTGCTACAATATTGTAGCCATTATTTTCAATAATAGAAGTGAAACTTTGAAGGATCTCTTGGTGTTATTGTGGTGATATCTTGGTAATATATTGGAGTATCCTTGGTGTTCTTGTTTGATGTTCTTATGATGTAATATTTCTACAATTTATATTCATTTTTGCTCACATTGTTTTACTTGAAGAACCCTAAGCAAAGTATTTTGTTGGGGATGAATCTCTACTAGTATTGCTATATGTTTATGTGAGTTACTTTTCTTTGAGTTTGAAAAGTATTTTGTGAACCATTTTGAATAACTCACTTTCTTGCCTCATTGTGTAGCAGGGATTTACAATTTTGCAGGTTATCAAAGCTTGGAAGAGTGGGCTCCAAAGACTTCACTAAAATTTCTGATATAATTTCCAGCACTTTCTTATATATTTTCTGCACTTATTTCTCTTCTAAATATTGCAATCTAATCAACTTCTAAGTTCATATGTTAGCATAAATTTTTTTGTTTTAGATACTAACAATTACTAACTTGTTTGAAGTGATTTTTAACATTTTTCATCACATTTTACTTCTTGTTTTGTGCAGGTTTTCGCTAGTCTAAGGGGAGGTGCTGCTAAATCTTGGCCACAAAAATCTCAAGGAATCATCCAAGAGTAGTGGTGCAAGATCCCTTCACCAGTTTCCCTTTCTAAAGCATTGCATGCAGCCCAAGAGAGTCTCTTGGGCTTACATTCTTTACTCATTATCATTATTTCTAAATTGTAAAGTATTTTCAAGTTTTTGCTTTGTCCACATCTTGCATGTGAGTGGCTTTGCCACCCTTGTTATACTGTGTTGACTAGATTATTTGTTTGATTTATAATTTTTGCTTAAGTAATTGCCCCACTTCTCCCATAAAGAGAAAGTTGAGTGGCTAGGAATTACTTAGTTTATTTTTTCAAGTCTTTTTTCCCACCTTGGCCACAAAATCGGTAGGCTTGTCCTCCATCTTGTGCCATATTTGTAAGGCTTATTAATTTGTTTAAAATTTTCCCACCTTTGTCCTTAAGGCAAAGTTGTGTGGCTAGATTGTTATTTCCTTTCATTTTGAAGTATTTGTCATTGTGCCCATACCTTGCATGTGAGTGGCTTTGCCACCCTTGCAAAATCACATTGGCTAGTTTAGATTTCTTTTATTACAAGTAATACAAATTTCGCTCCGCCATTTTACCCTTATTCCCTCCTCCTACCTCTTGTGGATCTTGGGTGACAAGAAAGAGAAAAGGATTGTGTGGCTAGTTTAACTTGGCACTCAACTCTATTATTGTGTAAACCATTAAAAAATAGTGACTTGAGGAGGCTAGAAGGGGTTGAAGTCAGGAACGGTTTCACGACACTTAGTGTCCTCCTTGTTGAGTGCCCAATCACTTTGGATTTGACCTGTGGAGCTAGGGGGGGACGTTTTTGTTCCCCTGTTGAGCACCCAACACTTCCTCTTGGTTGAAGGGATAAGGACTTGGGGTAGTCACATAGCTTAGGTTTGCTACATTCACATCTAATTGCCCCTAAGTCAAAAAGAGACCTAAAAATCTACTAAAATCAACCTACACACTTTTCACAACATCTACATTTCAAGCTTTGTTATTTCTTTTTAAGCAATTCATTTCAAGAACTTTTACATTTCATTCTTTTCAACAATTTCCTTTCATATGAATATCTATTTTCAAAGCATTATTTATTTCAAGTATTCTTTATTCATTTGAGAATAATTGTTTTAAGTGTAAGATCATTTTTCATATTCATTGGGTAGATATCTCATAAATTTGGTTCATTCTTGTAGAAGTATATTTCTTTTGTGTATATTGGAATAAGTGGAATTGGATAATCTTTAGGCATTGGTCTAACTTTTGTTTTATGAAATAAAAGGTATGATTTTCATTGAAACACTGAATTTGCATGATTTCTTTTCATTGGGTTGGGTCTCCCTAATCAACAAATCAATTAACTCCTAGAACTTTAATAAAACCTTCAC
>JASDQU010209890.1:50976-61717 GCA_032191745.1 Picea mariana
GACATCAAATTCAAAGGTTAAGAACAGATAATGGAGGCGAATATGTGAACAATAATTTTACAAGTTATTGTACTACACAGGGCATCCAAATGCAACACACTGTTCCATATACACCACAACAAAATGGTGTTGCTGAGAGAAAGAACTGCACATTAAAAGAAATGGCTAATTGTATGATCCAATCTAAGGGATTAATTCTACAGTATTGGGCAGAAGAAATCAACTGTGCAAATTACATAGTCAATCGCACTCCCACAAAGGCTCTTAAAAATATAACACCAGAAGAAGCTTGGACTAAAATTAAACCAGATGTAAGTCACTTCCGTGTATTTGGCAGTATAGCATGGTCTCACATTCCTGATGAGAAAAGGAAAGCATTGCAGCCTAAAAGTGAGAAGTGTATATTTGTTGGTTATTCTGAAGATTTCAAAGTTTATAGACTTCTTCAACCACATTGTAATGAAATTATTCTTAGAAGAGATGTTAAATTTGATGAAAACCTCTTGGTCTGCAAGCCTAATTTGGCAGTTGTATCTTCTTCGGCCTGCGAGCCATCTTCGGCAGTTGTGCCTTATTTTGTTCCTATTCTGGATTCTTCTTTGGATGATGAAAGTGAGGATGAAAAGCCACCTCCGCCTGCTGAAATTCCTCCAGATGAGTCCTGTTATCGCTCAGTTTGTAGTCTAGGTCAGATAGCTTGAAAAGTATGGATCAAACTAGCGTAACAGGAGCTTCCCCACCCACTGTCACCTCGATGGGGGGCTCTTTCTATTTATGGTGGCTAAACCCAAGGGAGACGTCCCTGGAAATCTGGGGTTTTGAAAGGCAAAGGATTAAAGGATCAAGGTAGGTTTTCCCTTTCACAGATAACCGCCAAGAAGATAGTCAAAAGAAGGTAAACCATAGAAAAGGCAACTGTTTACGAGACAAGGAAACAATAAAAATAATGCATACAAAAGGTGGTTAGCACTTCATAGATTAATGACTATCAACATTTATTATTAATGAGCATAAATAACAGTAATTATTGACGAAGTCAATGATTGCAAAAAATGGCTATGGCTTATAATATTACTTCTCGATAACACTGGAAATAATATAGCATCAATGTAGATAACCAATCCTTAAATTAACACAACGCATTAAATATCATTAAATGCTCAAACACAAAGGTTTGTTGCGTCACTATCCTTACTAGAGGTGACATCATCCTTTTACTAGGGTTAGTTCGGTAGACAAAAAGGTGGACGTTTTGCAAATAAGCTAATGGAAATTACCAACACTTCAATGTCTATCACTTAGATGACTATGCCACAACATTTTACATCAACCAAGAGCTCAAAAGAGGCATGACGTCATCATCAAATTAGGTTTAGTGAGACGTTAGGGTTAGTTAGGGTTTCAAATTTAAGAAGTTTGAGAGTGTTGTTTTGGCACAAGAACTTCAACGTTGGAGAGTTTAGACTAGTGCCTTGGGTATTATGGAGTCAAGAAGGAAAGGCTAGGTCTCGGGAGAATCTAAAACTAAGGACAAGAGAATTAGGCTTTATGGTACTACAATGGCAGGGCCATAAAGTCAAAACCCTAAGGGGAGGAGGCTCATTCCGGTGTTGCTTAAGCAAGGCCTCATGCTCCTCCCTCTTTCCTTAAAAATCCTTGGCAAAAACAGCTAGCTTCAAAACATAAATCTAGGGGTGAAAAGTGTTGCAAAGGCAAGGCCTTTCAAACCCTAAAAGTCAAAACCCTAGGTGTAAAATCAATTAGGCCTAGGACGTCTTCTTTCTTCAACTTATGTTCAAAAGCTAACTCAAAAAAAGGGGAATTAGTGTAGCTACGGCTAGGCTATATCCTCCTTAATCAATGGCTAAAAAAAAAATTTCTACCATGGGGACATGTAGCAAGGACCTACTTGTGTGCTTGCTACCTAGAGTTTCAATGATTAAGAAAAATAATAACAATGTAACCATAAATGTAAGAGATTTAACTTACAACCATTCATTCAAGAAGCTTTGCATGATAAATACACTTACAAATCAATGAAGAGATTATCAAACCCTAGTTGTAAACCTTCCAAATGATAGAAAATACCATAAAAATGCCAAAGATGATCCTCCACAAGAGTTGTGCCTCACTTCCAAGAGCAAAATACCAAGACAAAAGACTGAAAATGATTCTCTCACAAGAGAGTGAGTTGTGTTATATAAAAATGAGAGGCAACATCCTCT
Source organism: Picea mariana (assembly GCA_032191745.1). Lineage (NCBI taxonomy): Eukaryota > Viridiplantae > Streptophyta > Pinopsida > Pinales > Pinaceae > Picea > Picea mariana. The sequence continues at coordinate 53,202 of JASDQU010209890.1, forward strand.
CTTTATATCATCCAAATGACCTTTAATTACAAAATAGGTCATTTAAAATAGTCGACAAGGCTGACTAACAATATTACACTGTTTGTCACATTAAATTCTAAAAATGTCACAATATGAGCTCAAAAGGGGGACGTCAGGCCTCTCTGAGGGAGACGTTGGCCCTTTTTGGGCAAGATCAACATCCAGGAAGCAAAATGTTGGCCCTTCTAGGGCTCCTGCAAGCTGCCACATGTGCCAAATGATCCCAGCACACTGCCACATGCTCCAGAAAATGTCCAGCTGCCTCAGGTGACGTCCTGTCCATCAAAAGAAATCATCCCATCTGCAGTGGGTGATCCCCCTAGGCTGGGCTCTGCCAAAGCGTCCTGGGTGAGGACGTCCTTCTTCTTTCTCGTGCAATGGCTCATCATGAAGTTGTCCTGCCTCTGCCATCCCAACAACTATCTGATGGGCTCTTTAGCCCCATGGAGGTCCGAACTAATCATATCCCCATGTGTACCGGTCCACTGGTACCTGTCCGTCGGGTATGGTCCTGCACATCAAAGACTATTCCCTCCATGGGATCATCAGTCCTTAGGATCATAGCAATGTCAGTCATATTTCATCATTAAATTTATCAAATACATGCATGAAATCCCTAGCATATCATCTAAGAGCTCAAAGACATTACACAGATCTACTATACAAAGCTGAAGAAAACCAACAGAATAACCTATTGGGATAATACCCACAGAAGATGGAAAGTTTCCTCAGAAGATCATTCAAGCCATGTTTTTATAAGATGATGTGGTCTAGGGATGTCCAGTCACAGTAAGACCAAGGGCAGGTGTTGTCTGTGGGTGCCTTTGTAGGAGGCGAGTTGTACCCATCATGGATGCATTTTTTCCAAGCCCTTCATTGCCTTTATTTTTCTTTTATTGCTTTCCTTCTTTTTTACTTCAAGGTCTGACCAGAGGACACTGCCTTGGCATGGTGACCAGAGCTGACAGTGTTACCCACTGGTATCTTCACAGAAATGATAAGGTTGGCTCGTGATGAGACCCCCTTTCCCTTGGCCATGCAACCAAAGGTCACTTCCCTGGCGTGGTGACCAAATAATGGCAATGTCATACTGTTGGATACCTATGAACATAATGGGCTGGCTCGTGATGAGACCTCCCATCCTCTTGGTTAGGTCTTGTTTTTGTTATTTTTCTTAGGGTCCCTTTAGTTTCTTATCGAGAGGCCTTTTATTGCCTTCTCGGGGATCCCTGGGCGAAGCATCTCTAGGTTTCATTTCCTATGGATTTTATCTTTTACTAGTTGCTTTTACCCCTTGGGCCTTTAGCCCCTTCTTCCCACAAGAAAAAGTGTAACCCCAAAGGTCATACTAATGGTCGGACTAGGGGAATGGGATGGATGAATGGGAGATAAGATGTAAAATGATATAATGGTGGGAGCGGACGATGGCTCTGCAAATCCCCTTTTGGTGGCTAACCAAAACCCATGAATACAAGCTTGCTAAGTCACCCCGTTAATCACCCCAACAATGGTCAAGTGGATTAGTGTAAGATCCAAGCATTCATCAGAACTGAAAGGAACCTAATGCATATATAAGAAGGTTATAATGATCAAACATGACACATACCATGATACCTTGGACCAATTACCTCATGGAGCAAGAGTCCTCTCTGATGCAAGTCCAAGCCGATGGTGATGGAAGCTGGTGCTGCTGACAAGACAAATCTGGCGAAGAAGAAGAAAGATGGGCCCTCCAGAGCCATGCTCAGGTCAATCCTGCTCTCAGTACTTCATGTCTTGGACCTGTGGGCCTCGAGACATGATCTCCTAGTTATCCCTAGATATCAGGGATAACATTTGGCTCCAACTCGGGGACATGTGCTAACCGTAGAGCGCATGAGAACCTCAACAATCTCTGGCATAAACCTGTAGACCTGGTCACACTTGACAAGGAAGCATCAGCAACAAAAGGTGGGGTGGTATTTCCACCCTGCAACATATAACATGTACGTGCAGTAATCATAAATATAAATAGAAAGCGAAACACTTACTTGTACTTACCTGTTGGCTGCGTGTTGGTGTAGTCAAACAACCAGTGAAGCCAACCCAACAACGTTCCTTGACACCTGCCTTTGTGCTTCATCATAAACCAAAACAGTGACCAATCAAGCATAAAAATGTTAAGAGTTAGAACATATATCACATCATCATGAATCTCAAAGTCTAACTCATGGAGGCGGGTGGGAGGGATAAAATCCTGCCAAGTCCATCTTTGAGAAAAGTGCTCAATCTTATCCAAGAAAGGGTCATGAAAAACACAAGGTTCATAAAACTGACTCAAAGGGCCCGTAAACTGGTTACCTAGGACATCCTCATGCTCTAAAATCAAGGAAGGAATTGACAAAGATTTAGCAGACGATTGGCAAACTATAAAGGGAAAGTTGAAAAACTGATTGGAACCAGCATTACCCAACCAACCCTTGGATTCTAGGGTTTTCCCAGGAGGAAAATCAACATAAAAAAGGTACTTCCCAACTACACCTTTAATGGAAAAGTATGGCAAAGTAACAACAGGTGTTTGGGGTGAAAAATCATGAGAAACCTTCTTTAGGCAAACAATGTCCTCACTTGTATTAAAATCTGAGCGCAGCAGTGGTTGGCAATCATCTTCATAACAAGATTCAAAATGCTCAGAAGCGCACTCATAAAAAATCTCAAGGTAAGATTGAAAATCATCAGAAGAATGATATACTAGGTCATCCTTGGTTTTTTGAAAGGTACAAGTGAAAACCTCATCTCCTTGTTGCCATTGGTCGGAAGTAATCTGTTGTGACAATTGCAAGGGAAACAAATGGAAATGACTCTCAGTGTCATAGATGGGATCCAGGTCGTAACCAACTATATCCCACCTATGTCTCCCAACATGTATGAACTCATCAATGTTATCAACAGTGTCACTATCCGTGTCATAACATGCAGGGTCTGAAGAATTTGAAAATTCATCCTCCTCTTTTTCTTTGTCGCAAAGCAAAGCATCATCAATAAGTAGGGGAGGATGGTAACTTACTATTTCTTCTTGCGCAAGAACTTCGAGGACTTTATTGTTTTCAGCATGTGTTGTTGTTTCATCCTCATGGATTGCTTCTTTGTCCTCATCTTCACTTTGTTGTACAGAAAAAATAGTTTCTTGGACGACTTCATCAGTGGGAGGTGCATGGGTGGATACTTCATCATCTTGCTTAAGTTCCTGCTCCTCAATCACGTCCTCATTCTGTTGGTTGAAAACTTGTTCCTTTCTCTCTTGTGTATCTTCAACAAAGGTTTCATGGGAAACTAGTTTTATTAGGCTAAGAGCATCCATGGTGATAGCATTGATTCCAGATGAGATGAGATTCCTTTCGATCTGGATGGCCATGTTGTGAGCTTCTGCAAGTGTTCTCGGATTCCTTTTATTTAGGAGGAAGCTCAAATGCCCCTGAAGTCCATTTGTATAGAGATAAATGAGGTACTTTCCTTTAGGACGATGGCTTTCAGGAATCTGGTAAAACAACTTCTGGAACTTAAACCTGAAAACTTTGACATTCTCATAATTTGTGTGTTTTATGCCTTCAAGCTCTTTCAGCAATGATTGTACATCTTCTAATTTCAAATCCCACCTTTCAAGGAAGATCTCTTCAAAATGGTCCATGGAGGTGATGTTAGCGTTAGGAAGGCTATCATACCATTTTAGCCTCTCCATGCAGAGAGGCAGAGAAGAGCTTCATCACTAGGTCTTCAGCTTCGTCTCTGACAGGGTAGTATTGAAAGAACTCCCAAAATTTTCTCATGTGATAATCAGGACTTTCTCCATCGAGGCCAAAGAATCTAGGGAGCCACTTTTTATAAGAGAGAGGCATTTTTCTGGGATATCCTGGGATTTTACTCATATCCAAAGGTCTGTAGTTTCCTGGATCCCATTGTGAAGTCATAGTTGGCTTCGTCATTAGTGGAGTCGCCAGATAGTTTTCCTGAAACTATCAAAGAATAGGGGGAAAACGTTGTAGTGGAGTCGCCAGGTAAGCTTGTAAGAAAAGGTCTCTAAGGCAAGGCTTACCAAAGGATTTGTCGTTGAGGAATATTGACTCAGTTTTCCCCGGCAACGACGCCAAAATGTTATCGCTCAGTTTGTAGTCTAGGTCAGATAGCTTGAAAGGTATGGATCAAACTGGCGTAACAGGAGCTTCCCCACCCACTATCACCTCGATGGGGGGCTCTTTCTATTTAGGGTGGCTAAACCTAAGGGAGACGTCCCTGGAAATCTGGGGTTTTGAAAGGCAAAGGATTAAAGGATCAAGGTAGGTTTTCCCTTTCACAGATTACCGCCAAGAAGATAGTCAAAAGAAGGTAAACCAAAGCAAAGGCACCTGTTTGTGAGACAAGGCAACAATAAAACTAATGCATACAAAAGGTGGTTAGCACTTCATAGATTAATGACTATCAACATTTATTATTAATGAGCATAAATAGCAGTAATTATTGACGAAGTCAATGATTGCAAAAAATGGCTATGGCTTATAATATTACTTCTCAATAACACTGGAAATAATATAGCATCAATGTAGATAACCAATCCTTAAATTAACACAACGCATTAAATATCATTAAATGATCATACACAAAGGTTTGTTGCGTCACTATGCTTACTAGAGGTGATGTCAGCCTTTTACTAAGGTTAGTTCGGTAGACAAAAAGGTGGACGTTTTGCAAATAAGCTAATGGAAATTACCAACACTTCAATGTCTATCACTTAGATGACTATGCCACAACATTTTACATCAACCAAGAGCTCAAAAGAGGCATGACGTCATCATCAAATTAGGGTTAGTGAGACGTTAGGGTTAGTTAGGGTTTCAAATTTAAGAAGTTTGAGAGTGTTGTTTTGGCACAAGAACTTCAACGTTGGAGAGTTTAGACTAGTGCCTTGGGTATTATGGAGTCAAGAAGGAAAGGCTAGGTCTCGGGAGAATCTAAAACTAAGGACAAGAGAGTTAGGCTTTATGGTGTTGCAATGGCAGGGCCATAAAGTCAAAACCCTAAGGGGAGGAGGCTCATTCCAGTGTTGCTTAAGCAAGGCCTCATGCTCCTCCCTCTTTCCTTAAAAATCCTTGGCAAAAACGGCTAGCTTCAAAACATAAATCTAGGGGTGAAAAATGTTGCAAAGGCAAGGCCTTTCAAACTCTAAAAGTCAAAACCCTAGGTGTAAAATCAATTAGGCCTAGGACGTCTTCTTTCTTCAACTTATGTTCAAAAGATAACTCAGCAAAAGGGGAATTAGTGTAGCTACGGCTAGGCTATATCCTCCTTAATCAATGGCTAAAAAAAAGTTTTCTACCATGGGGACATGTAGCAAGGACCTACTTGTGTGCTTGCTACCTAGGGTTTCAATGATTAAGCAAAATAATAACAATGTAACCATAAATGTAAGAGATTTAACCTACAACCATTCATTCAAGAAGTTTTGCATGAGAAATACACTTACAAATCAATGAAGAGCTTATCAAACCCTAGTTATAAACCTTCCAAATGATAGAAAACACCATAAAAATGCCAAAGATGATCCTCCACAAGAGTTGCGCCTCACTTCCAAGAGCAAAATACCAAGACAAAAGACTAAAAATGATTCTCTCACAAGAGAGTGAGTTGTGTTATATAAAAATGAGAGGCAACATCCTCTCTTTATATCATCCAAATGACCTTTAATTACAAAATAGGTCATTTAAAACAGCCGACAAGGCTGACTAACAATATTACACAGTTCGTCACATTAAATGCTAAAAATGTCACAATATGATCTCAAAAGGGGGATGTCAGACCACTCTGAGGGAGACGTTGGCCCTTTCTGGGCAAGATCAGCATCCAGGAAGCAAAACGTTGGCCCTTCTAGGGCTCCTGCAAGCTGCCACACGTGCCAAATGATCCCATCACACTGCCACATGCTCCAAAAAACGTCCAGCTACCTCAGGTGACGTCCTGTCCATCAAAAGCAATCATCCCATCTACAGTGGGTGATCCCCCTAGGCCAGGCTCTACCAAAACGTCCTGGGTGAGGATGTCCTTCTTCTTTCTCGTGCAATGGCTCATCACAAAGTTGTCTAGCCTCTGCCATCCCAGCAACCATCTGATGGGCTCTTCAGCCCCATGGAGGTCCGAACTAATCATATTCCCATGTGTACCAATCCACTAGTACCTGTCCGCCGGGTATGGTCCTGCACATCAAAGACTACGCCCTCCATGGGCTCATCAATCCTCGGGATCATAGCAATTTCAATCATATTTCATCATTAAATTTATCAAATACATGCATGAAATCCCTAGCATATCATCTAAGAGCTCAAAGACATAACACAGATCTACTATACAAAGTTGAAGAAAACCAACAGAATAACCTATTGGGCTAATACCCACAGGAGATGGAAAGTTTCCTCAGAAGATCATTCAAGCCATGTTTTTATAAGATGATGTGGTCTAGGGATGTCCAGTCACAGTAAGACCAAGGGAAAGTGTTGTCTGTGGGTGCCTTTGTAGGAGGCGATCTGTACCCGTCATGGATGCATTTTTTCCAAGCCCTTCATTGCCTTTATTTTTCTTTTATTGCTTTTCTTTCTTTTTTACTTCAAGGTTTGACCAGAGGACACTGCCTTGGCATGGTGACCAGAGATGATAGTGTTACCCACTGGTATCTTCACATAAATGATAAGGCTGGCTCGTGATGAGACCCCTTTTCCCTTGGCCATGCAACCAAAGGTCACTACCCTGGCGTGGTGACCAGATAATGGCAATCTCATACTACTGGATACCTATGAACATAATGGGCCAGCTCATGATGAGACCTCCCATCCTCTTGGTTAGGTCTTGTTTTTGTTATTTTTCTTAGGGTCCCTTTAGTTTCTTATCGAGAGGCCTTTTATTGCCTTCTCGAGGATCCCTGGGCGAAGCATCTCTAGGTTTCATTTCCTATGGCTTTTATCTTTTACCAGCTACTTTTACCCCTTGGGCCTTTAGCCCCTTCTTCCCACAAAACAAAGTGTAACCCCAAAGGTCATCCTAATGGACAGACTAGGGGAATGGGATGGATGAATGGGAGATAAGATGTAAAATGATATAATGGTGGGAGCGGACGATGGCTCTGCAAATCCCCTTTTAGTGGCTAACCAAAACCCATGAATACAATCTTGCTAAGTCACCCCATTAATCACCCCAACAATGGTCAAGTGGATTAGTGTAAGATCCAAGCAGTCATCATAACTGAAAAGAACCTAATGCATATATAAGAAGGTTATAACGATAAAACATGACACATACCATGATACCTTGGACCAATTACCTCATGGAGCAAGAGTCCTCTCTGATGCAAGTCCAAGCCGATGGTGATGGAAGTTGGTGCTACTGACAGGACAAATCTGGCGAAGAAGAAGAAAGATGGGCCCTCCAGGGCCATGGTCAGGTCAATCTTGCTTTCAGTACTTCATGTCTAGGACTTGTGGGCCTCGAGACATGATCTCCTAGTTATCCCTAGATATCGGGGATAACAAGTCCTTTGAACCTGAACAAGCACTAGTTCCACCGCTTCCTAGATGGGTCCGTTCAACACGAGAAGCAGCTAGTGATCTTGTCGATGATCCTTCAGATCAGCGTCAGACACGTTCTCAGTTCTAGCAAGCCTATTCTCTTTTGGCTCAAGTTTCAGAAACTCATGATCCAGAGACATTTGCAAAAGCTTCCGGTCATCCAGATTGGGATACAACAATGAATGAGGAGTATCGTTCTTTAATGGAAAACAATACTTGGGATCTTGTACCTCTTCCAAAAGGAAGAAATCTTGTTAGATGCAAATGGGTATACCGAACTAAGTATGCATCAAATGGAAGTATTGAAAGACACAAGGCTCGATTAGTTGCCAAAGTATTTTCCCAAGTTGAAGGCATTGACTATAATGAAACCTTTGCCCCTGTAGCCAAAACGAATTCCATCCGCCTTGTTCTTGCCCTTGCTGCCTCACATAAATGGGAGCTCCATCAGATGGATGTTAAATCTACCTTCGTGCATGGTGAATTGAAAGAAGAAATCTACATGGAACAACCTCATGGTTATGTCTAGAATGACTCTAGCCTTGTTTGTTGCCTCAAGAAATCTCTTTATGGTCTCAAGCAAGCTCCCCGAGCTTGGTATGCCAAAATGGATAGCTTTCTTATTACCACTGGATTCTCTAGATGCCATTATGATCCTAATGTCTATACCAAGAAAGTAGGAATCCATCTCATCATCCTTGTCCTTTATGTTGATGACCTTATCCTTACTGGTACTGACTCAAAACTTTTAAACCATGTGAAAACCAGCCTTAAGAAGAAATTTGAAATGACAGACTTACGCTTTTTGCACTATTTCCTTGGCCTCCAAGTTTTGCAAACTAATGAAGGAATTTTTCTTTCCCAGTCTAAGTATGCTTGTGACCTTCTTCGTCGCTTTCACATGGATGA
>JASDQU010209891.1:4511-18041 GCA_032191745.1 Picea mariana
ACTTTCCTTGCCATGTCTAACCTTGCATTCCCTTTCCTTGCCTCACCATTTCCTAATCAAAACTATATCCTTAGTGTTGAAGCTTTGAGGAGGTCATGGAGTTTTTTGGTATAAATTTAAATAAAACTGCAAATTTAATCACAAACATCAATCCAACCACCTTGATATAACACATGAAGGTCATAATAACATATAGTCATAAATACAAGCAAAAAATATGTTACATGGAAATATTGAGTAGCCATAATGAGAAGTAATAATCAACAAAAAACAACAAGTATGTCACATATGGAAAAGGTAGAGATAATGCAAATGCTTAAACCATGTAAGAAATCTTACAAGTTATTCACTTGTAAAATAGTTTGACCCAACTTTGAAGGAAAACTCTTGTAACAAAAGTAACCATTTGCAAATGTGATTTTATATTATAGGCTTGTTAACCAAATATTTTAAAGAAGAATATTTTTATAAAACTTAAAATGTCCTCCCAACGGATAATGCCTAAAGCTTTGCATAGTGTATACCATGACTAATCCTTCTCACTAAGTAATGTTATAGTTGCTCTCATCTTGTGAAAGTTTCATACTTGTGAAATATATAGGATGATCAAGGTTCCCTTGTCATGGCTGGCAAGAGGACTACACCTAATGCAATCCTTGAAGCATCAACATGAACATGAAACTCAACCTTCCAATTATGATATAATAATATTGGGGAACCTATCATCTTCTCATTAAGAAAATTGAAGAGAGCTTCACACTCAAGAGTCCACAAGAACAAGTCAACTTTCTTTGATAGTTTCTTGAGTGGTGTTGTAATAGAGACATAGTTGTGGATAAAGAATATATAGTAGCGAATATATCCTAAAGTAGACCAAAAATACTTAACATTTACAATGACAACAGTCTTCTTAGGGTCCACTAACACTCCTTCTTTATGAACTATATGTTCTAACAAGGTACCAAAAGGTACATAAAATATCACTTCTTTATGTTTAAGGCATTAGGTGAATTTTGATATAAAAATGGGGCTGACTCAAAACACAAAATGTATTATCAATATCAACTTTTAAAGAACCATATTTTTGGAGGGGAAGAAGGAAAACTACTTTTTTTCTCATATTTTTGACTTATCTCCTTATAGGTTTACTAAAATTTCAAGTGTAGGTACTCATTTGATGTAGAATTAAATTAAATGAGTACCACTTTTCATACTTTTGATAGATCCACAATGACATATACTGGAAATACATGAAAACATGTGTTCACAATGGGATTAATCCAATCTAATTGAACAATGGGAAAAAAATCCTATAGCCTACATTTGGTGAATTTCCTTCTTGACTTTCTCTTTAACCCAAGGGTTGAGGAAATAGGGTCAATGATTAACATGCTTAGCATCCAACTATAACTCTATCTTCATTTCTCCTTTTCCCCCTTGAATTTCCTTCATCTCGAAAAAACTATGCAAAAAGAAGTATGGCTATTCCTTCAACAATTCCTCAATCTCACACATAGCCTGTTCATCCCAATAGTCTCCAATTGATGCCATAACAGGTAGCTCCTCACTATCAATATTGACCTTCTACAATTTAAGAGGTTGTTGATAGGATGCACTAGCACCACTGTCACATTTATCCTTATCCTCTATTGATCCTTTGGATTATTTAAAGTACATATTCCTTAATTATTCAATACCATTTTCATCTTCCCCACCTTTTCCCACTTTTCCACAACATCGTGGAAAATCTAGCTATGTCACAGGTGACTAAAAAGCATAGAACTCTTAGTGAAAGGAGAGAAAAAAGGGAAATAGGTCTTCTACAACTTATCAATGAACAAAATCTCTTTAATTAGCTTCAAAGTTGTAATAATTTCATATAATCTACCTATAAAGGAGAAATCCTAAAAAAATTCATTTTGAAGGTCAACCTATCTCACGATGTACCTTCTTATCTCCTCATGCATATACCAGTCCTTAAGAATGAGTCCCAAAGTATGGAAAATCTTATAGGGCCAAAACTACGACAAAAATCTTTCACTTTCCCACTTCTAGACTATTCAACATGAACACAAGGATTTGTTCTATCCTCATATAAATCCAAAAAAAAAATAAAAATACCCTAAGCTAAAGAAATATATTGATAGTTGAATTTAGTGGGGGAAATTGTTACACATGATTTTGGTCACTCTGGTGATGTTTCAACAGTGATGTATTCAGGCTCCCAACAAGGACTTTTTACTTGAGAAGAGTGGCTCTTGTCTTCTTCCAAAAACATATTTTGAAGATGAGTTCGTAGGCTGCCTATGGTCTAGGGTGAGAGAATCCTTCATTCTCACAGGACACCCACACTTAGGGTGCAAAATTCTTGCACTCTGCTCCATATATAGGGTGCGAACCTGTTTTTAAGCTTGGAAAGAAGAAGAGGTCACAGAGTTTCTAGAAGAGGATCTTCTAGAAAATGAGTTGGCATTCGTATGGTTTTCATTCTACTGACTTCTCAGATTTGGTGGGATCATCCTCATCCATGTAACCATCTCTCCTTCTCCTATATATTGAAAGGTTTCTCATCGAAAAGGATAAGCAAGATTGAATGAAGAATTGGTGAAAGAATTGTATGAAGAACCTTGCTTGAACAGAAGCTTGAAGACTCTATTTGGTCTATCAAGAAGAATTGGACCTTCTTCATGCAAGTGTAGAGCAAGTGTGTGTGTTGGAACCAAGGGTCACTGAAAGGAAGCTTGCAACATCAAGGCGATCAGGTTGTATCTTCTACTTTCATTTAATATGATACAGCGGCATGTCCCTTTCCCATAAAGTCACTCTTACTTTATTGCGTAACTCCTTGATCATATGCATAAGTTGACATTGAATATACTTCGCTATCTTCACTTTGATTGGTTTGTGTTGTCTTGGACCTGATTCCACAAGTGCACCAGAGCGAAGCGGGAACAACATAGACCTAAGGAACCGATATCAAGGTATGTCACTTATTCCTTCTCTTTAGTAGATTCAATGACTACAACTTAGGGAAAGAGTCGTGTCATGTCCCGTTTTGTTCTAGATCCAGGTGGATCTAGAGAGATCTTTTAGTGTCCGCACCTACCAATCTGTCCGATAACAATAACAAAGCTATGTTTCATGGCTAGTTTCACTTTATCTCGAGTGGAGATATCCTCTTTATGAGTGGACCACCATCTAGCAAGGGTGACCCTCAATGCGATATCTAGAGTAGGGATTCTCCAGTTTTCCAAAATTGTGCTCTTCATATTGTTTGTAAAGTCCTCCAAATTAGAGAGCCCATGATATACAAGCGGGATGCACAACTCTGCTCCAATCCCTAGAACATATATAATTGCAAGAAATATTGGGGAGGATATCTCATATCTCCTATTTTTCCATTCATGCATGGAATATTTTGAATCATTCCCAAAAGAATGGATATTGCTCCAACTTACTGAGCCATTTGCTTTAGGATTAATGTAGTTTATTCTCTTACCAGAATTCATATGATAAATATGGTGTAATATATATTTTTCCATGACATAATCTATATGTTCAATAGACCTTTGTACTTTATAAGGTCCCAAAGGATGAATAATCGTAGTATAATTAACCTCAAATGTCATTGTTTCCTTTTTCAAATCAATGATGGCAAAATTGTCAAAATCCGTATAAATTCCTATTAGAGTTGGATAAGGATCATTCATGTCTATAATCTGAATTAAGGCTCAAAATAAACAATGGTATTTACACTAGCTAGATCCAACTCTACATTCTCTAGTCGGCCGATAGGGAATATTCTATATTGATTCACCATATCCAATTGCATAGGTGAGTAAACTAATCTAGGTCTCCCCATATCCTTCCACAACTTCTTAGGAAGAATTTTTACATTATATATTAGATCTAATATGATCACATCCCTTTTATCACAACCATCTATCTAGCCATCCAATTTTAATCCTTTTCTAGTTCTCTTGTTTTTTCTTCTAACTCTGTGAGAATGCCTTTCTAGGAGATCAACAACAATTCAATCTTCACCCTCCTCCCTAACTTCAGTAAGCCTCTTCATGGTGTTACACAAATTCATAGTTAACTACTAATCATCTAGAATATTAGAAAAGAGATGAAACAAAAGATGAATAACCATATTATATTTACCATTATATCTTTCATCTAGTTGTGGTCCACAACTTGGAGGAAATTGTATTGATCTAAAGCCTTGTTCTTTCTATCTTTCCACAATTGTTGGATTAATTGGAACATAGATATTGCAAAACATTTCCACCACATCTATAAAACTTTGTTTCTTTTGCAAAGGATCAAAGTTATGTGCATTAGGCCATACTTTTTGAATATGAGGATGTCCCAACTGATACATATCAACACCAATTCAATCATCGCCTCTAGTGACAACATTAATAGTCTGGATAGCATAATCCTTACTAGGTCAAGGTTTCAAATTGATCAAATTCATTTCTCTTTGTCTTTTTTGGTATTCCCATTTTGCAATCAAGTCAGGACACTCTTTAATAGCATGGGTACTAATCTTGCAATATAAACACTAAGGTCTCCTAGTTAGAGAAAAACCATGATCAAGGTGTCCTACCTCATCGAAATTATAACTCAAACTAGTCCACCTCTTCCACACATCCTACCACCTTGGTATCCACCACCACCACCCAATCAACAATGTCCTCCTCCTTGAGTCTTTGAATTCATAGCTACTCTAAATGTAATTATATCTAACTTGTTAGCCAAAGAATCCAGGGCCCTTAATTTATCTATATTATGAGATGAATTATTACAAAACTCATGAATATATTTTTTCGTTGATGCTAAAACCCCAAACCATCAAGATTGGTGGTAGAGAGGATGGAAAATGACAATAGATTTATCTTTGAGAGGAAAGGAGGAAGATGAATGACATATATACATAGGTAAATTGTGCTTCAATTTTATCAAATTATCATAGGAGATCAAAGATACTCTATGTTGTTCAAAGAATCCTAGCACCAAATATCTTACATCCATGCTAGGATATAAAGCTCAGGCATATTCTAATTTTGGGGGAGAAAAGTGTTTGTGGTGGGAAATCGTATGGAAACTACATGGGTCATCAAAATGAAAGATTGTGTTGAGGATTGTGTTGAGTAAAAAATTGCACACATGTGACAATGGTTTTAGGAGAGGATGGGTGGGCCCTAACATGTGTTCTCTGTGTAAAAATAATGTAACACCTTGTTTCCCCCAGTCTGTAAAAATAACTATACTGGTCAAGGACTATGGCAGACTCAAAGATGTGAATGTATGATTTTGAACGGACCTTAGTATAAAAGGTCGACGAATGTAAATAATGTTATGAATATATGTTGCAGGACTATTGGGAGGGGGATGTACTGAAAAGAGACCACGATGGTTGATGAAAGGTGGTGGAAGGCACCTGGAATGGTAGCGTTAACTTCCACCAAAATAAATACCGTATTTGGTCTTCACTGGCCCAAAGATCAAGAGCACCTCGTTGGCCCNNGTTGGTAGGTGAAGAGGCTCCTCATGAGTTAATGAGGGATGGGGGTGAACCGCCCATCCGTGGAAGCCTCAGACCTAACCACCATGGGGAAGTTCGTGCCACACGCAACCTCATCGGAAAAGAAAAGCAGGAAAGAGGTGTGGAAGGGGGTAGTCACGATAGAGACCGCAAGAGGGAAGAAATCAGAAGGACTCTAGAAAAATACAGAGAGTGATTGATAAGCAGAGAAGAAGGAGAGTAACCTTCGCTCTCGACTTCTAATGAACAGAGACTCAGTCTCACAGCATTGTGGTGTAAGCTAGGGGGTGGCTAGTGGCAAATCCATTCATAATCACTGAGCCTACGATTGGGTGGAAATGAGCACCCCTCTCAGCAGCTGCATCAAACTTGGTGTTTTTCTGATAAGTGTTATATCTCGTATCTTGAAATTAATATTCTGACATGTATGCTCATGGTCTGTGTAATTATGAATGGTTACACTATAAGACTGTCTGTATGGTGTTTTGATCAGAATGGTGGTTGTATGCTTATATTGGAAGGACCACCTATGGCTTATATATATATATATATACATACATACTTTCACTGCATGCTTGTTGGAAAGACCACCTATGGCTTACGTAAATAAATAAATAAATATATATATATATATATATATATATATATATATATATATATATATATATATGTTTTGAACGGATTCATTTTTCAAGTCTATTCTCGGGAAATTTATTCCTTTATTTGTCTCAAGTAATGCCCTGGATAGATCTCCCCACAGGGACACCCTTTTTGAAAGTTTATCCAAGGATCTACTAGAGGATTTTATGGCGTACGTCCTAAAGCCCTGCACGAGAGAGAATGGTCCTCTTAGACTTCGAGATTTTGGCATTTTAGTACCCAGAATACCCAAGGGAGAATTCCCTTGTACTCGCAAGTCCCGAAACCCCGACTTGCGAAATCCTGATGGAAGAAACCCCGAAATAAGATGAGCAGGTTTAAGAGTTTGGTATTTCGGAGTTTCGACTCTTAGCAAACCCAGGTGCGAGACCTCCTATCGTCGCACATACCAAAATCCCAATGGAGAAAACCCCGAAATAGTGGAGCATGTTTAGAGTTTGGTATTTCAGAGTTTCGGCTCCCTTGGAAACCCAGGTGTGAGACCTCCTGTTGTCGCACATCCCAAAATCTCGATGGAGGAAACCCTGAAATAGTGGAGCATGTTTAGAGTTTGGTGTTTCGGAGTTTCGGCTCCTGGGAAACCTAGGTGCGAGACCTCCTGTCGTCGTACATCCCAAAATCCCGATGGAGGAAACCCCGAAATAGTGGAGCATGTTTAGAGTTTGGTGTTTCGGAGTTTCGGCTCCATGGAAACCCAGGTGCGAGACCTCCTGTTGTCGCACATCTCGAAATCACGATGGAGGAAACCCCGAAATATTGGAGCATGTTTAGAGTTTGGTGTTTCAGAGTTTCAGCTCTCGAGAAACCCAGGTGTTAGGCCTCCTGTCGTCACTCATCCCGAAATCCCGATGGAGGAAACCCAAAAATAGTGGAGCATGTTTAGAGTTTGGTGTTTCGTAGTTTTGGCTCCTGGGAAACCCAGGTGCGAGAGATCCTATCGTCGCTCATCCCAAAATCCCGATGGAGGAAACCCCAAAATAGTGGAGCATGTTTAGAATTTGGTGTTTTGGAGTTTCGGCTCCTGGGAAACCTAGGTGAGAGACCTCCTGTCATCGCACATCCCAAAATCTCGATGGAGGAAAACCCGAAATAGTGGAGCATGATTAGAGTTTGGTGTTTCAGAGTTTCAGCTCCCAGGAAACCTAGGTGCGAGACCTCATGTCGTCGCACATCCTGAAATCCCGATGGAGGAAACCCCGAAGGGTAGAGTACCAAACTTATTCCGGGTTTTTGTTAATCTCGATAAGTGGTTAGGTCCATTTCAGGTTTCAACCGTTCGGAAGTCAAGAGAGAAATGGATCGCTTGCCTCACGACTCCTCGTATCTCGATAGCAGAAGTGCCTTCTCGGTAAGGACTATGGGCATTGTCACGGTCATATGAGGGACTTTAAAGGGAAAGGAGGGTCTATCACTAGGCTCATTAGAATCTTGGGGAGTGTTGTCCCTCGAGAATAATGAAAGAAAGCCGAAAATTTTCTAGCCCCATGGTGGGTGTGTGACAAATTGGTATCAGAGCATGGTTACAACACTTAGCATGCTTGGTCTCATGAACGAGTTGCGCAGGAGCTCCATTTGAAACACTCCTAAAAGGAGTAACCCCCCTGTCTTAACCTTCTTGATCAAAAGTCGAAGTTAAGAATGAAAACTCCTATTGTGTGTGTGTGTGCATGTGAAAAATATGAATTATGTACTGGTTATAAATGAATATAAATATTGACTAACAACCAACATTTTTGCTTGGCACACAAAGCGGAATATCAACCATGGAAAATTACAGACGTAGAGAATGGTGACTCACCATGAAGTGGGGGAGGGCTCCAACAATAGAGACGAAGAGTCTGATGAAAGGAGGGTGGTAGGGACCCCTCCAGATATGGCTGAGATTTTGAGGAGCCTCATGGTCGAATTACAAAGTTGCAAGGCTGACAATGAGAGGATGATGAAAGAACAAGAGAAGCAAATAGAAATTCATGCATTTTTACTGCAGAGTTTATCCGACCTACAAAGACAAATGCATCATGAACCTAAAATACAGAAACATGGTCATATCAGTGGCCACACTGAGAGGAGAACCTCAAAAAAGGTCCATCCCAGAGGTAAAGGACAAGCGGCGGATGATTCCTTTGGGAAGGAAGCTAGTGGTTCGAAGGGCTCTTCTAGCAGTAGAACTAGTTCTTATTCCAAAGAAGACAGAAGAAGAGAAAGCCTTCCAAGGGTCACAAATTCAAAGAATTCAAGAAGTCCAAACCACCCTCCTTCGATGGTGAAATAAAGAAGGGAGAGGAAGTAGAGGCCTGGCTGCATGTACTAAAGAAGTATTTCAGAGTCCATGACTTCTCAGAAAATTTGAAGGCCTGAGTGGCCACCTTCAACTTGAATGGAGAGGCTTCCATTTGGTGGAAAGAGCTTAAGAATGTGAAAGGGGTTCGCGAAGAGGACCTGTCTTGGGAATTGTTTGAGAAATAATTCCGGAAGAAGTATATGTCAGAAAAATATTTCGACGAAAAGACTAAAGAATTCTATGAACTCAAACTGGGGCAACTCACTATAGAGGAATATCTCAGCAGATTCCTTGAGTTGTTGAGGTATGTACCTTATATAAAAGTAGAAAAGGCAAAGGTGCAACCATTCATCAGCAAACTACCTAAGGACCATCAGAACATAATTGAATTTGATGACCCAAAGACCCTATAAGGCATCATCCGAAAGGCAAGATATTGTCATGACAGTTTGGACATTGGACAAAACCTAGCGAAGGCTGGAAACCGAAGAATAGTTTGGGATTTCAGAGAAAGGGGATTAAATCCCCAATATTTAAGAACTATAAGAAGAACTCAAGGATGAGCTTCCCAACCCAGAGTGTACACCAGCAGAACTTTCCCTCCTCGAGAGGAAATAAAACCTCTGGATCTATACCAGTGAAGGCTAATAACCCGAAGAGAGAACCTTTGAAATGTTGGGGTTATAGAGAAGGACATATATTGAGAGACTGTCCACACCGACAACAGAATAGTTGGAGAATTTACAACATCCAAGAAGATACCACCGTCAATGATGTGGTCGGGAGTGTGCCACAAATTTATGCAGCCTTGGATAATAACCAAGCCGACCACCAAGCTTCAGTGGTGGAAATAGAAGGTATGATTTCCAACCATCTAGTGTCTATTCTGATTGACCCTAGTTCAAACTTGAGTTATATAGCCCCTAAGACTGTTGATAAGTGTAAACTACAGCTACACAAACCTACCAAGCCATGGTTGGTACAGTTAGTCACTGGCACCAAAAGAAGGGTAGCAAAGGTCATACTAGCCTGCCATTTAATGTCAAGTGAATTCCCCACCCAAGAAACCCTTAACATATTACCCCTGGGATCATATGATCTATTGATTGGTATGGACTGGCTAGCCGCCCATAAATCCAGATTGGACTGTTACCATAAAACCTTAGAATGTGTAAGTAAAGAAGGAAAAAGGATAACCCTTCAAGGGATCCGAAAACCTGTCTCGGTGAGACAAATATCAACTCTACAAATGAGAAGGTATTGCCGAAAAGGATGTCCCCTATATGCAATACAGGTATTGAAAACAATTGAAGGAAACAAACCAAGCCTCGAAGACCACCCTACCTTGAGAGAATACAGAGATGTATTTCCAGAAGAGGTATTGGGTCTACCTCCGAGAAGGGACATTGAATTCTTGATAGAACTTGCACCAGGAGTGGTGCCGATGTCTAGGACACTGTACCGGATGAGCACACCTGAACTAGTTGAACTTAAATTACAACTTAAAGAAATGATGGACAGAGGCTATATCCGGCCCAGCTTGTCTCCATGGGGAGCAATAATCCTGTTTGTGAAAAATAAAGGCGGTACCCTCTGACTGTGTATAGATTATAGACAACTCAATAAGGTGACCATAAAGAACAAGTACCCCTTACCCAGGATCGATGACTTGTTCGATCAATTGGGAGGTGCCTCTATCTTCTCGAAAATTGACTTGAGATCTGGATACCATCAAGTCCAAATCAAGGGCGAAGACATCCACAAAACTTCCTTCAGGATGAGATATGGTCACTACGATTTTGTGGTAGTACCATTCAGATTGACCAATGCCCCTGCCACTTTTATGTGCTTAATGAACAATGTACTCAGCAAATTCCTAGACAAATTTGTGCTGGTTTTTATTAACGACATACTAATTTACTCCAAGAATAGAGAGGAACATGAGTAACACCTTAGGCTTGTGCTTCAAGTTCTAAGAGAACATTAGCTCTATGCCAAATTTAGCAAGTGTGACTTCTTCCAAAAGAAAATACATTACTTGAGTCATGTCCTATCCGAAGAAGGGGTAGCAGTAGACCCTCATAAGATCAGGTCTATTACGGAATGGCCTACCCCAAAGGACGTTTCAGATACTAGATCCTTTATGGGATTAACGAGATACTATAAGAGATTTATAAAAGGATATTCCAAGATTGGTTGTGCAATCACTGCCCTCCAAAAAAAGGGGATAAAATTTACATGGACACAAAAATGTGAAGAAATATTTCAAACACTGAAACATCTACTGATCCACGCACCCATGCTGAAGATTGTCGATCCCGAAGCTGACTTCCCCGTGTGCAAAGATGCCTATAAGGAAGGGCTCGGAGGAGTCCTTATGCAGGGAGGAAGTGTGGTCTGCCATGAGTCCTGAAAATTGAATGAGGACGAAGTCAACTATGTGACCCATGATCTGGAGTTGGCCGCTATAGTGCACGCCTTAAAAATGTGGAGGCATTACCTCCTAGGAAGGAAATTTGTACTTATGACAGATCACTATGGATTGCGATATTTTTTTGACCAATTGAATCTCAATGCCAGACAAGCTAGGTGGATGTCCCTCCTTAGCGAGTTTGATTTCGAAATCAAATACATTAAAGGAAAGGAAAATAGGGCGGTCAATGCCCTTAGTAGAAGTATGAAAACAATTCACCTAGCAGTAGTGAGCACCTGTAAGACGGATGTTGAGGAAAGAGTAAAAAATGCACAAGAAACAGATCCCTTTGTCCAGACCGTGACCTCGTACCTACAGCAAGAGCCCACCGGGGTAAAGTACAGAGACTACCATATGATGGAAGGAGGTCTGCTCACTTACCGAAGAAGATTGTATATCCCAGATTGTGACGACTTGAGGAGGTTCATACTGGATGAACTACATAAAAGACGCTATACTTGTCATCTAGGATACCAGAAAATAATCACAGCCACTAGGAAACAATTTTACTGGCCTAGGTTGAAGAAAGACATAGCCAAGTACTTAGCCAAATGCATAGAGTACCAACAGGTTAAAGCAGAACACTGAAACTCAGCAGGATTATTGCAACCTTTATCAATGACAGAATGGAAATGAGAAACCATCTCCATGGATTTCATCACTGGGTTACCAACCTCGACTAAACAGAATGACGTCATTATGATAGTGGTGGATAAATTGCGCAAGTCTACTCATTTCATCCCCATCAAGTCGACTTGCAAGGAAATAGACATCACTCAGGTATTCATGAAAGAGATATTCATACTGCATGGTATGCCGAAAGCGATCGTTTCTAACAGAGACACGAAATTCACTTCCAACTTTTGGAAATCACTGATGGCGGGTTTAGAGACCAAGTTGTTGTTTAGCATCGCCTATCACCCTCAAACCGATGGACAGATGAAAATAGTGAATCAAATATTAGAAGTCATGCTCATGATGCATGTAATGCATCAACCCCAAAGGTGGGAGGACTACGCGCCACTAGTGGAGTTCGCCTACAACAACGGCTACCAAGAATCCTTAAAGATGAGTCCCTTCGAAGTTCTCTATGGTAGGCCATGCAACACTCCTATCAGTTGGAGTAATCCCGTAAAAAAAATTTATTTTGGACCCGACATGTTGAGAGAAATGGAACAACAAGTGACTCGGATAAAGAAAAACCTGAAGGTCGCTCAAAACCGACAAAAAATTTAAGCCGACCAAAAGAGAACTCCAAGAGAGTTCAATATGGGAGACCATGTATATCTCAGAGTTGGGCCCAGGAAGAGTTCCCTGAAAATTGGAACTTGTGCCAAGTTGGCACCTCGGTATTGTGGACCCTTTGAGGTTCTAAATAGAGTGGGACCTGTAGCCTATAGGCTAGCACTTCCTCACACAATAAAAGCACATAATGTTTTCCATGTTTCATTATTGAAGAAATATGTACATGATTCTAATCATAAAATTGACTGGTTTGTGATCCAGGTGGAAACAGAGGGAGAATTCCTACCAGAACCTCAATGCATACTGGACAGAAAGGAAACCCCGCTCTGGAACCGAACCATTGCACAAATCAAGGTGCAGTGGAGACATTTTGGCCCAGATGAGGCTACATGGGAAATGGAGGATGCCATGAAACAGGCATATCCGATTTTTTTTACCTTTGTACATACATGTCATATTGATAGATAGAACATCGAGGACGATGTTCCTTTAAGGGGGAGGGAATTGTAACACCCTGTTTCCCCCAGTCTGTAAAAATAACTATAGTGGCCAAGGACTATGGTAGACTCAAAGATGTGAATGTGTGATTTTGAATGGACCTTAGTATAAAAGGTCGACGAATGTAAATAATGTTATGAATATATGTTGTAGGACTACTGGGAGGGGGATGTGCTAAAAAGAGACCACGATGGCTGATGAAAGGTGGTGGAAGGCACCTAGAATGGTGGCGTTAACTTCCACCAAAACAAATACCATATTTGGTCTTCACTGGCCTGAAGATCAAGAGCGGCTCCCTGGCCCTGAAATGAATTACTTGTCAGGTTGGTAGGTGAAGAGGCTCCTCATGAGTTAATGAGGGATGGGGGTGAACCGCCCATCCATGGAAGCCTCAGACCTGACCACTGTGGGGAAGTTCATGCCACATGCAACCTCACTAGAAAAGAAAAGGCAGGAAAGAGGTGTGGAAGGGGGAAATCATGACAGAGATCGCAAGAGGGAAGAAATCGGAAGGACTCTAGAAAAATACAGAGAGTGATTGATAAGCAAAGAAGAAGGAGAGTAACCTTCATTCTCTACTTCTGATGAATAGAGACTCAGTCTCACAGCATCGTGGTCTAAGCTCAGGGGTGGCTAGTGGTAAATCCATTCAGAATCACTGAGCCTACGATTGGGTGGAAACGAGCACCCCTCTCAACAGTTGCATCAAACCTGGTGTTTTCCTGATAAGTGTTATATCTCGTATCTTGAAATTAATATTCTGACATGTATGTTCATGGTTTGTGTAATTATGAATGGTTACAGTATAAGACCGTCTGTATG
>JASDQU010209891.1:18141-33483 GCA_032191745.1 Picea mariana
TCAGAGTTTCAGCTCTCGGGAAACCCAGGTGTGAGACCTCTTGTCGTTGCACATCCCGAAATCCCGATGGAGGAAACACCGAAATAGTGGAGCATGTTTAGAGTTTGTTGTTTCGAAGTTTCGGCTTTTGGGAAACCCAGGTGTGAGACCTCCTATCGTCGCACATCCCGAAATCCTGATGGAGGAAATCCCGAAATAGTGGAGCATGTTTAGAGTTTGGTGTTTCAGAGTTTCAGCTCCCAGGAAACCCAGGTGCGAGGCCTCCTGTCATCGCTCATCCCGAAATCCTGATGGAGGAAACCCCGAAATAATGGAGCATGTTTAGAGTTTGGTGTTGCGGAGTTTCGGCTCCCGAGAAACCCAGGTGCGAGACCTCCTATAGTCGCTCATCCCGAAATCCCGATGGAGGAAACCCCAAAATAGTGGAGGATGTTTAGAGTTTGGTGTTTTGGAGTTTCGGCTCCCGAGAAACCCAGATGCGAGACCTCCTGTCATTGCATATCCCAAAATCCCGGTGGAGGAAACCCCGAAATAGTGGAGCATGATTAGAGTTTTGTGTTTAGGAGTTTCGGCTCCCGGGAAACCCAAGTGCGAGGCCTCATCTCGTCGCACATCCCGAAATCCTGATGGAGGAAACCCCGAAGGGTAGAGTACCAAACTTATTTTGGGTTACTGTTAATCTCGATAAGTGGTTATGTCCATTTCAGGTTTCGACCCTTCGAAAGTCAAGAGAGAAAGGGATCGCTTGCCTCACGACTCCCCGTATCACAATAGTAGAAGTGCCTTCTTGGTAAGGACTGTGGGTATAGTCACGGTCATATGAGGGACTTTAAAGGGAAAGGAGGTTCTGCGCTAGGCTCCTTAGAATCTCGGGGAGTGTTGTCCCTCGAAAATAATGAAAGAAAGATGGAAATTTTCTAGCCCCGTGGTGGGTGTGTGACAAATAATGTTGAATTTGTCTCACATTTGTTTTTGCTTTGTCCCTATGTAGCTCAGGTTTGGACTCTAGTGGCACAAAGTATAAAACCACAATCATATTGGACCAAGCCAAGCCTAGAATATTATGTGTAGGATTGATTACAGGATGCTTGAGTTAAACACTATAGATATTTTCCTTGCTTCATGGTTTATGGTATTTGGTGGGCATAGAACAACAACATTTTCTATGATAAATATATTCCAACAAAAATGATGGCTAGACTGATAGAAAATCTCACTAAGGAGTATATAAGATGGATCCAAGGACAAAGAAGTCCAAAATTTGTATCATGTTGAAGCTTGACTTCGACATCCCATGGGGGTTCTTCGATGGTGCTAGTCAAGGAGAACCACGCATTTGCGGAACTAGTGTTGCGCTGTACAAGAGCCCCCCGCAGTATCTCCATATTTTCCATGTGCCTGGAAATGATTCCAATATAAAAACAGAGTTTCCAGCTCTATGGACCCTTCTTTTCATTGCAAATAAGTAGAGAGTCAACAAGTTGTAGGTAATGGGGATTCTAAAATGGTGATCAATTGCATTAGTAAAAATAATGTTATAGAAGTGGTTTGACTTGGCCCCCTCCTGCAAAAAATCTAGAACATGCTCCAAGCGTTCTAGTAGACATCATTTAGACATGTGTACTGGTAGTTGAATATGAAAGTAGATGAACTCTCAAAGGAAGCGTCATTGTTGGCTGAAGATTCTTTCAGTTTTTATGAATTCTTTAATGGTCATGATGTTGAAGTAAGGGAGTTTCATTATTAACATCACATCTAGTTGTTTATGAGGATGTAAATTAAGAATGTAAGCTCTTCATTGAGAAACCAAGGATTACTAGTCCTTTTTGGTCTTGAACAAAGTCTACGTGTCAGTATAATAAGCTTCTATTACAAGGAGTTCTCTAGTTACTTCTTGTATGGTTCTTTTTTGGTAGCCTAGTGAGGTGGCAGTACCTCAAAATCAATTTTTGATCAATGTAAGTCCTTTAGATAGGAGACAATATCTCATAATCAATTTTAGTTCGTTATAATCAACCCCTTTGGATAGCAACATATATAATCAAACTTTCATTATAAGGATTTTTTTATTGGGAAAAAAAGTTATCATTGGAGTGAAGAAAAGATACACTTGCAATGAGCTTTATATCATTAAATATGGTCACTGGTTTGTATGAGAAGGTTATTGAAAATGCATTGTGAAACCAAGTTAATAAGAAATTCAAAATTATTTTGGATTTTTTAAAAGAATTTACAACAATTTTTGTATGTTATAAATAATTTTTTTAATTTATTAAAAATACAATTAATAAATAAAAGTGAAAAAAATTTCAATATAATGATGATGATAGTTAAAATACATTAATACTAAATTTGGTTTATAGGATCTTAAGAAAGGTAAAAAATTATTTGATTTACTTTATAATTTTATTTTAAAGTCTAAAAAAAACATTACTAAATTACCATAATTTTGTTGAGTTAAAAAATTAGGAAAATCCATATTAAAACAATATTTTGAAATTGTAGTTTAATATGGTTGTACTAGTGACAATTAAAAAAATTGGTTTTCATTTTAATTATAATTTAACAATATTTTTATATTATTTTTCTTTAACCTATCTATATTTAAAACAAATATATTAAAAATCAAAAAAATAATTAATAAATTAAAACTAAAAACATTTAAATGTATTTAAAACAAATTTATTAAAAATGAAAAGATAATTAATAAATTAATATTAAAAACATGTGAATGTATTTGTCATTTTGGATTTGATTATGTATTTGTCATTTTGGATTTGATTTAGGTGAAAACTAGTTCAAAGTTTTAACAGTGGTAATTTATTATTTTATTTTTAAAATAAAATAATAAATAATAAAAAAAATAAAAATTTAATCTCCCTTCTTTGCAGAATGAAAATTGTCGGTGGTCTTCCACGATAAATGATGAGAATCTCTCCAAACCACAAACCACGCTCCGACAAGGTCATTGGCACGACGAACAATATTCCGGGCAATACAATGAGTTCAGAAGAACTGGAAAGGTGGTTGAAAAATGACAGTCGACCAGGGCGAAAAGGTGGCAATTTTTGAATAGGGTGACAAAGGAGAGGCGCCTTGTCAGATATGTGTCTAGTGTATAGAAATATAATGTGATATATATTTTTTAATTTTTGTCAAAAAAATAAAAGATAAAAGATTGTGTTGGGGTCATTTTTTTTTTTTTTTTTTTAAATTTGTTTTTAATATAGAGTTTTGGTTTGACTTATTTATTTTAATTTAGATGATTTAGATTGTTTTAAAACTAATCAAAATACTTAAAAATAGAATTTTATAGTCAATTTTTTTTTATCAAGAATTTATAATTATAATTATAAAGTAAATTTTTATTGGATTTGGAAAAAAAATTAAATAAAAAAGAGATTGAGTTTGCCCACTACTTAACAAACTTCAATTAACATTAATAATTCAAAAAGTAGTTCCATTACCTTAAATTTAAGTATCACGAACTTCTTTCAATACACATTTTTTCAATACTACTTGCGCTACACATTGTCACATTTTTTCAATACCACCTCCTACACATTGTCATAAAACTATTAACTGTCTCCATTGATTCAACTATGTCCATGTACTAATTTCATATAATTTTATTTTTAAAAATATTAACAAAATCACTACAATAAATTCCACATTTTGGTGTTTTTAAAGGTGTATTTTCCAATGAATTTTGCCCAAACTCCTGTCAAAAATGGTTGGAACTACAGATTTGAGAGATTGAATTTATATAATTAGAGTTTCTTGAGGGTTTTCAAGGTGTTGAATTCATTTATACATTCAAAAATGCAATTTAAACAACAAAAAAATGGTGATTATCTATTTCCTAGAATTCCAATAAAAAATTCAAAAAATTGAATGTCTAAGCAAAATATATATATTTAGTTTTAAGTCTATTAAAATATTAACCACCATTGAAAAAGTAAATGTTATATATTAAATTACACCATTCTTAAACTCTTTAAACAAAATTAATTAAATTTACTACTATAATCTTCTTTAAACAAAATTAATTAAATTTACTACTATAATCTTTTCGATAGATCTTATTGTACGAAGAAAACTTGATTAATGGGCATGGTTGAAGAAGTATTAAGGTATTGACCATAAATGTCATATTTAAATGATAGTGTCATTCTTATTGAGCAAAAAGAATAATTACGCCGAAGGGGTTCTTTAGGGAGAGGTTTTCACCTAGTTTTCGTCGTCTGTCCATGGCCTTTGAAAGCATGCCACGTGTCTCCATCCTCGCCCTTATCTTCCCTCGACTGCCTTGTTGTCGTCTTTATCCTTCCCTCGACTGCCTTGCAATATTCTCACAGATCCAGGCAGATATGTTCTCCAACGACGCCCTGCTCCACACAGGCGCTCTCCTGCAAGCCCTGCAACACTCCCCCGCGAGAAGAGACATATCCTCTGTCTCAAAATACACCTACAATGAGATCATCGTGTCTCCAGCCTCGATCGTCTGGAAGAAAATCACCTTCAAACTCATCTGTTGCACGTGCTTCCGATTGTTTCTTTTATTGATTTCCATTGATGCATTTTTAGGTGAGAAGAAACCCAGTCTATTAACATTGGTGCGAGCACACAATTGTTTTTCTTTTTATTCTAGGTGTTGAGAGATTTGAACGAGGCGCTTTTAGCTATACCAGGGTTGGAATACATTCTCAAACATCGGCTTAAGACATCTGCTGGAGCACTTCTGGTAAGTTTTAAGACAAATTTCGAAGGAAACAACCCTGTCTCTCTGTTTTTGTGTGGATTTGTTTATTTCTCTAAGTCCTTCTAACGATCTGATATGTTATCAAGAAACTGAAAATTTATGCAATTGGCCGAGAAAGATCGAAGGGAAGAGATCTGAATGCGGGTTTTATTTGTTTTATTTTTTTTTACACGGTCGACGAGGGTTTTATTCCTTTATAGCTGTTGCGGTAGGTCATTTGTTAGGTTGGTTTAGAGATGTCACAGAGAGGATGGTAGAAGAGGAGAAATGGTAGGGCCAATTTGACTTGTGGGAGGACTACAACTGAAACAATGGCAAGTAGGGGGCATGAGGCACTCAAGGATCTTGGGAGAAGAATGGTAAGAGGACAAAGCCAATGGGAACAAACGGGGGAGCATGCCAAAGTCAACCAGACTAGGGTGATTTTGAGAGGAGGGTTTCTTGTCTCGAGGGCAGGAGCCCTCTTGACCAATGAAACTGGTGGGCATCGGAATAGAGGGCAATGGAAAACAACGGTTAAGACTCTCAATCCACCATTGGGAAGTGAGTCTGGTGAAGATAATAAGAGACTCTCAAACAAAAAGAATGGCCTAGATGGAGTTCACTAAATGGCTATTCTATAACAGCGAAATGCAGCGCAAGATGAGAAACCCATACGAATATCATCACGACCTAGGTTCGAACACGCAATCTGCTTCTCATTGAATCCTAGTTGTTATTGTTTTAGGCTAAAGCTAGTCTTGTGGATTCGCAAGAATGAATTACACTCACATTATGCCGAATTTGATTGTGGGTTCACAAACTCAGAATACCGAAGACATCGCCAAGCTTAAAGAGGAAGAGGGAGTGATTGCTATCTTGAATACATCAAGATAAGGACATTGAATACTGGGGGATTGATTTGGGTTCCATAGTTAAGTGGTGCAAGGAGTTGGGTATCCGACATATGAGGAGACCTGTGACTATCAATCTATTACTTGATCGATTTCAAATTTTTGTATTTTGTCAAACCTCAGGGAGGATGAGGCTCAACAGATAAAGTTAGTAAACTTTGCTGCAATTAAATGTTGGTAAATATGCTATTTTTTTTTATATAGTAGATAAGAAAGAACTTAGTGAGATATGCAGATCTTACCCCCCTATAACCATTTGTATATTTGAATTTTTGTCACATAAAATCCTTTTTTACAGGCCAAAAAAAGCTATTGAAATTAGTCATAAACATTGTCACAATCTTCCATCGTGTGGATTGCATATGCATATTGATTTCGTTGCAGAAGGTAGATGATTATAAAATGATTTTTACTGAAATTGAATCTTCTACAAATATTCATAAAAAACAATGACTATATGTTCACCCCATAGAGATCAATATATGTAAATGGACAACAAAGAAAGTACCATATGGAAATTTCAAGGTTTATAATAGCGTGTATCTCCCTCATGCAAATGTACTTCTTAATAGTGCCTCTAATTGCAGGCTTAGAAACAAAGAACTTGAAAATTTTAATTTTGATTTGCATTTTTTTAGAACCCCGTTATATTGGTCTATTGAACCAGATTAGCAATTATTGTAATGATGATACTCTATGGTCGAATATTCTTGTCATGATATTCCCTAATTTGATGAGAACCTGCCATGATTAGTTGTTACATTGTGTTGTTGTTTTGTCACCTAACTTCTTACTTGATATAAAAATTGTGGTTAACTCAACAATGCAACAAGGTACCTTGAACGTTCTTCATCTTCAAATTTGATTTTATCATATATGTGAACCAAACGGAACTCAACAAAGGAAGCTATCCATTTCGCATATTGAGACACAAACCACTTTTCACAATTAGGCCTGTAATAAAAGCATATAGTCTGAAACAAGTCATGCTTTAGTCACGAATTTCGGAAAAAATGCTTATTGTCTTTCTAAACTAGTATTTGATGATATTGAATATATGAACAAAAGGAAATATTATTACATTCGGGGATATAACAAAACACATAGTCCATCCCCGACTTCGACCTCATTCGAGGGTTTCTTTCATTCTGCAGGAGTTGTATTTCTCTTATAATATATGACATACATTTCATTCTTAAAATTTTCGTCAAAAATATCAACAAACAAACTATAGATTGAGTCTTTGTTTGACATAGTTGAGAAAATTTTCTAACATCGATTTGAAATCTTCGCATACTTGATAAATCTTTGGCACTCGTAAATAGTTTCCATGTAACAAAATGATTCATCATATGTTATATCTTTAAAAGAGAAATCACAACACATAAACTGACCGATGTTGCATTTTACAGCCTTGTAAATTAGATTCGAGTCCCTTACCCTGGAAGGAGAAACATTATTTGTTTTCTTAACGAGTATCATAACTTATAATATAATACCCTTGGGTGATCTTGAGATTGAATCCATACTATGGCAAACGTCTTGATGGGATCTTCCCGCTGCCTTTGTCCATTAATGATAAGATTACTGAGCTCTCGAAGAAGGCCTTAGAGTTTAAACCCAAGGTTGTTCCTTTCTCGAAGGATGGAAACCATGTTCCCTTCTTGTTTTTTTCCTAAGCCCTAGACTTGGTATCAAATGAGTCTAGAAGAATGGTTATTACAAAGATTTTGTGCAACATGTTTTGGATCGGGGTCACCACGACGTCAGGCGATTTGTTGTTGTTGGTTTATCTTTCCACGAACAAAGTGGCTCTGCACACGAGGGGTGGATTTTGGAATTGGGGATGCTGCCATTATTAAAGCATTTGTTGAGGCTTTTGGGAGAAAGGAAGACCAGGTCCAGAGCTAGACTGTAGGCATTTTTTCCAAAATTCATGACTAAAGAATGACTTGTTTCAGATCCTTCTTCTCGAGTATTAATAGGTCCGACAATTTCATCTTTGAGGGGGGAAACGAGTGGTACAA
Source organism: Picea mariana (assembly GCA_032191745.1). Taxonomy (NCBI): domain Eukaryota; kingdom Viridiplantae; phylum Streptophyta; class Pinopsida; order Pinales; family Pinaceae; genus Picea; species Picea mariana. The sequence goes on from JASDQU010209891.1 coordinate 25,824, forward strand.
GAACATGTATGTACAAGAACACATAGCGGAGAAGGACTTGTTGTATTTAGGAATGGGATATCTGGTGATGAGGAGGAGTGACACTACAGGTATATTGTAGATGTGCTCGCCAATGTTCCTTGGCATCATGTGGTTATAATTATAAACATTATTTTAGGAAGCACACCACTACCTTTTATATTTTGGCCATGCCTCTTTATTACAATGAGTATCTATCTTCTAGAATATTCTTGTACATTGAACAGTGAATATTAGATCCACATATTATGAATTCCTATTGTTTATGGGGAATCAGAGAAGATGAATCAGTTCAAGCAATACCTTGGCATTTGATATTTGTTTCAACCCCATTCTTTATCTAATTCGAAAGCCCAAATTAGAGGATGCTCATTTAAACCATGTTTATTATAATTAACATGTTTATTATAATTAAATCATCTGCTGCTATGTCTTCAGTGAGGCAAGGTTAGTTATCTTCCCTCTTTTCCCTTTTGATGAGGATTTTCTTTCTGCAGAAATAGGGATAACCTTCCATAAGATTGTACACACATGTTATTGAACTTTAGGAACGTTTCTTTAGAGGAGATAAATGCTTTTTTAAATGGAAAATAGAACTGACAAAGGAAATTTAGATTAGTAGTGTATGCCCGAAGAACCCCAAATAATAAACATGTAACTAAACTTGAGGAACATTTCTTTAGAGGAGATCAATTCTTTTTTAAATGGAAAATAGAACCAGAAAGGGAAATTTAAATTAGTAGTGTATGCCCGAAGAACCCCAAATAGTAAATAGTAAGTTGGATTTAATTCCAAAAAGTTAGGAACCATATCAACTTTGGCTATCTGAGAACGTTGCCTTGTGTAAGGACAGTTATACATTGATAAGAAACGTTGTAGTGAATGAACTAAAGTCGATGAGTCCTTCCTAATTTGATTTCATAAAGCAAGGTTGTTTTATCCAAGGTACTCAAATAGCTCAATAGTGGATAGTGTGGTAGTGGCATAAGAAACTATCCAGGTGTCCAAACTAAATAAGAGTTTCTATGTTGATCAAATTGGATATGGAAAAATCTTATGACTTGGTAAATTGTAATTTTCTTTTATTACGTTTAAGAGTTTTGTTTTGTAATTTTTTTTTACCACCTTTAAGAGTTTTGTTTTCACTATGGATTAATTAGTTTAAATTATGATGACTTCCCCTACATTTTGGTTTCATAAATAACTTTCGTACATGTTTCTTAAACATTTGAGAATATCAAGATAGGGATTCCCATTATCACAAAACCCCTATAAAGGATGGGCCCTTGGGCCCTTGTTCATCGCACTAAGGAACTTGGAGGGGTTGAATAATCCCATTCATATGAAATGATTTTTGATGAAGAGATTTCACCTTTTTTTCCCACGAGTTTGCCACTCTGTTGAGCGCTTTGTTTACGTGAAATAAATGTAAAACAAATGCAACTAGGATTGAAGGGAAGCTTGAAAATGTTTGCCACTGCTAACCTAGATTGGAGTAGAGTATAGCTATATATAGAGAATTGCTTACAAATGGATTTCAGTGTGATATGTTTGTGGAGAGTGCTCTTGTAGGCATGTTGATGTAGGGTTTCCTTGGATGTTTAATCGCAAGAGAGAGAAAATCTTCATCATTGAACCAAGTCAAACAAGATTATTTTTTGAGAAAAAACACGTTCTTTTCTAACATACATACCCTATTTTGTTCGACGTTTCCTTACGGAAAATAAAGAAACTGAGTAATAACAGTATACAACACACTATAGTTTAAGAAAAAAAAAACACGTTATTTTCCAACATACATACCCAGTATTTAGTTCGGTGTTTCCTTCCCCTGCTTCGGGGGTATGCTAGTTATTAATATTCTCATTTATTTACTATTAATTATTAATATTTTTAATTATTTATTAATATTTTAAAATAGTTTTAACGATTAATAATATAAGTTACTTTTTTACTCGGCAGGCACAACAGTATGGAAGAAACCTTTTGTTTAGTGGCGTTAGGGTTTTGTAATTAGCAAAGATGCTATTTAGTTATAAGGAGAGTTGTCATTACACAGATTACACATACAAACGTAATTGTATTATTATCACACATCAAGATATAACACCTATATATAGTTGGAGTGAGATCCAACTAATTCTAATCTTGGAGATTTAGGTTGAGAGAATATCTCAACAGTCTCCTACAAAACCTCAAGCCAATCCCCAAACTTAGCACACAACATTAATGTGAACATTATCTCTAACACCCCCCTTTAATGCTCAAATTCAAAAACACTTACAATACTGAAATCACAATTACAAAATTTGTCATTTGTCTTTGTCTGATTGGTCTTCATCAGCGCTTACACCCACTCTGAATCTTTAGGCTTCCTCTCTTTTCTCCTCCACACATTGGAGCTTCCCATTCGATACATTTAAAGTACAAAAGCTTCTGACCATCTTTGACGTTCTTTGTAGAACTGACGCTTCTTGACCTCCTGAAGGACAATCTTGATACTGAACCATCCTATGGATACACTTCCATGTGTTGAATTCCCCCGAAGAGAAAATTTCAACAGTTATATAGGAGAATGATGTATATACTGAATGTCTTCAGTAGTCAGTTTCACAACTTGACCTCACAAAAATAACCTGTAACTCATTCTCTCGGAACACAATGAGTCACATCAATATAGAACAAACTTAAACATAATTAAATTAGCAATTTGTTCTCACGCCATGGAGAACCACCAATTTGAATTATATTAGTCTATTCAATAATTGGTTCTTCTATTATAATTTACAAACAAAAAAAATATAAGACTAATACACATCAGGGCACACAATAAATATGAAGTCTACGGGATCCAACAGCCATGAACAAATAAATTCGTGGATCATCTTCATGTCCCTCCAACACATTCTGCATCATTGTTGCTACTATTGTCCCTCCAACACAAATTATGCATCATTGTTGCTACTGTTGTCCCATTGAGTCAAACTGGACTTAGCAAGGTATAAGAAGAAGTACCACTGCGACAATTATTTTCCGAGTGCACCTGGACTCATTTAAAGAACTGCATTTTTGTTCCAATTAAATAATGAAGAAAAATGCAAATTCACTTGTACCCGTTGTTGCATATTTCGATGATGTTGATGATGAAAGAAATGAAGATCGATCACCAATGACCCAATTTCTCTCGTTGAATTTGAATTTGAATCTAGGACTACTCCAATTCCATCTCATAAAAAATTGAACACACGCTTTTTAATTTTTATTGCTGCTTCCAAACAAATGTGAAAGAAATGGTCCACACGATGTTGGAATAGAGTCATTCATCAGCTAGATATATCAACAACGAAACGAGGGCTCTTAAATTTGTTTTCAGTGAATTGATGTATCCTCTCCACGATGTCAACTTTCCACTAATGGCTCACACAGGAAGCGATTTCACTCATAAAAGTGATTGCGGCTCTCTTACACGTAGCTGAATTAACACACTCAAATATACATATGGAAACTCACAGCAACAGGTTTTTCATCAAACACGTCCACACAGTGAGAGAACCAAAACACTCTTCACACACCTATGTAAGCTATTTCTACATATGTACAACAGATTAGAACATACATCTCTCACATTCTCCTGGCCATCCCGTGAGGGATTAAGTCCAGCCAAACTCTTATACTAATTTAGAAATAAGGAGAGCTTCCATTACAAAGATTACACATACAAATTGTAATTGTATTATTATCACACATCAAGATATAACACATATATATAGTTGGAGTAAGATCCAACTAATTCTAATCTTGGAGATTTAGGTTGAGAGAATATCTCAACAATCTCCTACAAAACCTCAAGCCAATCCCCAAACTTAACACACAGCATTAATATGAGCATTATCTCTAACACACACTGCTATGGAAGAGCATTATGTAGGTGGGTAGTAGGCAACGTGGAGAAAGGGTTCTTAACAGATTATGTATTATGCTTTTGCCTTCTGTGCACAGGTTTATTCTTCAGTTTCATTTACCTTAACGTGTCATCGCTAGCGTAGATAACGTGTCGTCTAGACTCTACCTCTCCACATCTGTTTCAACCGCATTGATAGTTCCGTGGTGCCTATGGTTTTTGTTTATTACTCTATCGAGATTCGAATATACGGAGAATTTTAGTGTTCACGGACAGTTACTTTCTTCTTATGAATGCTGAAGCATTTAGGGTTTTCATTTAGAAGGATGAATCATGAATGGTAGAATTCCGTGAGTTTGAAGTTTCACAGTGACATCATCCGTGATGAGAGCGTTTCCAATTTCATTGCTGGAAGTGATAAGATCATGATATCATCTCTTCCGTTATTTCGCTTATTAACGGATGTATCTATTAATTTCCCATGTGAACTTTTATAGTATACCAAAGTTATTAATGTGACGAGAGAGGCGTGGAAGTACGGTTGGTGAAGTTTTGAAAACCAATTCCAAAAATAATAAAGAATAATTTGTGTCAATAAAGAATAATTTGAGAGAGACGTGGAAGTATGGTTGGTGAAGTTTTGAAAACCACTTCCAAAAATAATAAAGATTAATTTCTGTGCGGGTTGATTTTCAAAACAGGGGAGGGGAGTGTTAGAATTTTAAAAAGTTTTTATCTTTAACTATGGTTTTAACTGTGGAATCAAAGACTTTCATTTCTATCAATAAATATTAACATATTTTATATCAAATTTTGACACTCACCAATATAAACAAATTATGGTTTTAACTATGGAATCAAATACTTTAATCTCTATCAATAAATATTCACTATGACAAACATATTTTACAACAAATTTTGACACTTACAATATAAGCAATGTATAAAATATTGAATATAATCAACATATTTTACATAGAATTTCAATCACAACTATATAAACAATTATATACATTAAAGTAATATGAAAGGTACATCAATGGAATGAATATATTTATAAATAATTTGTTTATAGTATATATTATTATATTTAAATTTAAGGAGAATAGGTGGTGTGATAAAGAATTAAAGGATAAAAAAAAATTAAGATATTATAAGAGAGTGGTCAACCTAAACTAGAAGACCAAAAGTATAAAATATTTTCATCTTAATAATGTATAAAATATTTTCATCTTTAGAAGGGAGACTTATACTAATGGGGAAGGATACTTATACAGATAGGGAGCCTGACCACATCCATCCACATTTCCCGATACATTTTTATCTATCCTTTTTTATAAAGGTCTATCAAAGTCTGGGTCCAGAACCTAGAAGTCAGGAATCAATAAATATTAATTGTGATAAACATATTTTACATCAAATTTTGACACTTACCCATATAAACAATAAATAATGTATAAAATATTGAATATAATCAACATATTTTCCACAGAATTTCAATCACAACTATATAAACAATTATATACATTAAAGTAATATGAAAGGTACATCAATGGAATGAATATATTTATAAATAATTTGTTTATAGTATATATTATTATATTTAAATTTAAGGAGAATATGTGGTGTGATAAAGAATTAAAGGATACAAAAAAAATTAAGATATTATAAAAGGGTGGTCAACCTAAACTAGAAGACCAAAAGTATATTTAGGTTGTGAACAACTCAAAGAAGAAAACAAGATTGCTAAAATTCAAACCAACTCTCATGAGGTGCATAACGAAAGCTGGTTTTGAACTATTCCCAAAACACCGTGGGATGAAATAAATTGTAACTTGTGACACTAAGAGGGTTGAATATGAAAATCACTTTTTCTTGGAGTGCCCTCCCTATACTCAAATTAGATGGCAATTTCAAAATATCTATCACAATACCCACCTTTCTAATCACTTAAGTCATCAAAACTATGGTGACCTTAGAATCAGGGATGATTTTAAGGATGGGAATTTATTTTAAAATGTAGAAACCTTGGTGAATCTTAATAATCCTTCATATGCCAACTATAAAATATTTGTCGATATTTTTGTAAAAATATTCAAATTTCTAAGGATTTTATATAGTTTGTATAAATGTTTGGCGATTTTTAAGCTAAAATACTTTTATCCTATAGAATTTGGGGGAATCGGTTTTTGGGAAAAACCATAGAAAATTATCCCACGAGCAAAATTTAGCCCCTAAAATCATCTATGCTTGGAATGCTTCTCTTAAAGGTTTTCAAACACATAAATAAAATTCTAAAAAAATATAAGTAATTTGTTACCTTTTTTCAAGGTGTGATAGACCAATTTTGGTCTCATGGATGTTAATCATCACCATCATATTCTTTACATGCAAAATTACAGTATGCGATAAACAACACTCAAAACATCCATATTTTTCCATTAAATTTGGTTCTAAATCCGGTTGGAACTATGTTAGAAGCTAAAGTTGCACCTATGTGATGGGAACTTTGCCCCTCCTGGTTTTGGCCAATTTTAAGAAGACTCTGATCATCATTTTCTGAAAAAGTGATCTCATTCATAAACTAATCTTTTGATGGTGCGTTGTATAGGATATACTCACTATACATCCACATATCCCATTCATGCAATTCAACCTCTTGTAATAAAAAATATTCAAACAATTTCACCCACTAATTATCAATCTAGTGCTTATAAACCATTTTAGTTATCCTACCAATGTCTTCCTCTAAAGAACAAGAATAAAAAATCTTCAAACAATTTCACCCACTAATTCTCAATGTCGTGCTTATAAACCATTTTAGTTATCCTACCAATGTCTTCCTCTAAAGAACAAGCATCGACAATGGAACCATCTGTTGGTGTTTGATCAAGACTAGGGTCCTTACATGTTACCAACAAAATCTCTTTCTCTAGTCTAGATCCTTTGGTATTTTCAATCCTCACAAAGGGAAGCAAGTATCACCCTAATCATAGATGAAAATTTAACAAATAGAACCACACAAAAATATGGTTGCATGGTTACTATGTTATATTCATAATTGAGCAATTTAACCCCATAAGTGATATTTACATAAATTGGAATGATTAGATTCATAACCATCACCAAAAGTATATAAACAAAAAAATCCATCAATATGACATGTACACAAAAATATTTTAAAGTAGGGCCCAATTTTTCCTTGTTTATTAATAATTATATTTTATAATAAATAAGAAGGTGTGTAACATTTTTCTCTTTAGTTTGAAGAAATTTTATATATTTATAGCTAATTAAAGTTTATCATGTCAATTTCAACTAATTTTTTTGTGTTTGATAGAGATTGGGGTTCTTGCATGTTATCAACAAAATCTCTTGTTCTGGTCTAGATTCGCTAGTATTTTCAATCCTCCCAAAGGGAAGCAAATCTCACCCTAAGCGTAGATGATAATTTAACAAATAGGAAGACACAACAATATGGTTGCATGGTTACTATCTTATATTCATAATAGAACAATTTAACCTCATAAGTGATATTTACATAAATTGGAATGATTAGATTCATAACCATCACTAAAAGTATATCAAAAAATTGCATGACAAGGTAAACATACTATGATTTGCTAACCAAAAACCATCTCTATGGCATACACAAAAATATTTTTAAGTAGGGCCCAATTTTTTCTTGTTATTCATAAAGATATTTTAAAATAAATAAGAATAGCAAACTACAACCAAGGA
>JASDQU010209891.1:33697-46190 GCA_032191745.1 Picea mariana
ATTTTTTATTTAATATTTTTCAACTTCCAAACTGAAGAGGCCAATTGTAAGTAGTTTTAAATTACCCAATGTTATGTAAGCTGGAACTACTCATGCAAAGAAGAGAGAAAAGCATGACATCTTGAAAATTGATTATCCACTTTATGATAAGGTTGATTAATACCATTGGTTTTACAAAGAAAAGAGCAAGGCATGATATCTTGAAAATTAATTATCCATTTTATGATAAGGTTGATTAATACCATCATCATTGGGTTAGAATTATGAGATGACATCATGAAAGTTAATTATTTTAATAAACAATTTGTTTGTTACCAGTTATTTATTCATAGAAATAAATTTATCCAATATTTTATTACCATAGAATTTAAGTCTATTTTTAATTTTTTAATTATACACATATATATATTTCTTTTTTTATATTTTCATTTTTTTTAAAAAGAACATAAATTTTTAAAATAAAAAGTGTTTCCCATCATTACATCTATGAGTATAAGCCATCAAATATTAAATTAACTTTTAAGTTTAAAGTGTGACTTTTCTAAATGATACTATGAATTTTATATAGTCATTCTTAAAATTCAATATTAATGTGTATAAAATGGAACTTCAACAATGTAGAGGGTCTTTCAAAATAAATGACTAATATGTCTTGGTTGTAGTTTCTTATTCCTTTTTCAGACAATATTGCTATAAGAATTACCTAAAGTTAATAAATTCTTCAAAGCTTATGAATCCAAATATCACAAATAAAGTTGGAGAAAGATCGAAGAGATGTAGTTTTGCATAATTTATTTTTATAAAGGAATTGATTATTTATAATGCTAAATTATTCAAAGCTTATGAATTCAAATTTCACAAATAAAGTTGCAGATATTTCAATTATTTAAAAAGAATTTAGGAGAAAAAAAATCTAAAAATAGTTTTCTCCTCAATAAATTGATTAAAAAAATATTATTGCAATTTACTCAGTAAATTGATCAAGAAAATATTATGTAAATTGCTCAAAACAAACATAATAAAAGCCAAATATGTAATGAAAAATGCTAATATAAAAATTGAGAATATAAAAGATAAAATTAACCTTAGAAAGAGATTTTAAAACTAGTTGCAATTTTACTAATAACATATATCTCCAAATCATTATGAATTATAACATGAAAATATAAAGCATAAAATTGACCTTAGAAAGGGTTTTTAAAAGTAATTGTAATTTTACTAATAATATATATCTCCAAATCAAGATGCATTATAACATGTGATAAGGGAAAATACATTAATTTGTTTTAAAGGTAATTGTAATTTTACCAATAATGTATATCTCCCAATCATTATGAATTATAACTTGTCATAAATGAGCATATATAAAATGAGAAAATAGTAAATACATTAAGTTGTATTTCTTAAGAAATGCTATAAGAATCTTTTGTTCAATGTGTATACAAGAAAATTTTAGGAATCCAAACCTATGTCTAAATTTTTATTGAAAAAATAGAATCAAATTTAAAGAATGTGAATTAAAAAATTGTTAAATTAAATATTTTTAATTTTTTTTTCTTACACATTTACCATAAAAATATTATAACATCTTAATTTAATTTAATTTAATTTAATTGATTCATTTATATACTTACAAAATTTTATATAATTTAATTTGATTTACTTATATACATACAATATTTTTATTTATTTTAAATATTAATAAAATCACTAGAATAAAATCAATATATTTTACATATAATATAATGAATTCTACATATAATAATAATAATAATAATAATAATAATAATAATCTATTTTTAAGGTCATGGTCAAGCCAACACACTAAATTGGTGTATGAGACCCCCTAGTTTGTAGGACAAGGGACCCTCCTCCGCCCAACGATTTTACTGGTAAAGTCTACGAAAGTATACATACCCTACCCCCCTCTGGATTTGAACATATGACCTCTTAAGAGGAAACACATGTTCTTAACCATATATTTATGTATAAATAAACATATACAATTTTAACAACAATAAAAAAAATCATAAATGGATATTATATTTGAAATCAAGTCACTCTTAAAAATTTGTACTAAAATATTTTCGATAGATTTGATTGTACTAAGGCTATATGTGTTATCACTAGCGTAGATAAAATCATAAATGAATAGGCATGGCTATCTTTCTAGGCGAGGGAATGATGATTATGTGTATCTAAGTTTTGTATTGAGTGTTTAGACGTGGCAAAGTTTATATATATATATATATATATATATATATATATAATATAATTTTATTGGGATGCTATAATTGTAAATGTGGAAAATGTGGAAAACACAATCACATAGATTATAAACACATAGATTTTACGTGGTTCACCCAAATGTTGGGCTATGCCCGCCAAGCAGAGGTATCGATTATCTTATTATTCAAATCATGGAGATTACATCAACTCACTCTCAATCATACATCCTCTATGAACATACATGAAATTATATTAATGTACATTAGAAACTGATTATCGAATACGCTCATAACCAAATTCCAACTTAGTCTAATTTAGTTACAACCAATGTTGAATTATAGGATCTAAAATCCTAATCCTCAGAAATTTGTTTCCGCCATTTAACAATCTCCACCATGACAACAATTAACCTGGTACCTTGCTTCTTTTGTTCATCACCTCTTCTGAAAGTCAAGAGAAGCCAAGCACCATCGTAGCTTCTCTAACAGTACTGGTTTTGTGAACATGTATGTGCAGTGCTCTTTTGTATGCACTTTCTCAAGAGAGACTCCACCTTCATCAATGACATGTCTTACAAAATGGTACTTGATAGGTATATGTTTTGTTTTACTATGATAGGTTGGATTCTTAGCCAAGTGAATAGCACTTTGACTATCACAAAGTAACTTTACTTTGTCCTGCATCCTTCCAAACTCACCAAACAAACCTTTCAACCAAATTGTCTCTTTGCAAGCACTTGAAGTAGCTACATATTCTGCTTCTATAGTGGATAAAGCAACAATGTTCTATAGCTTTGGCATCCAACTAATAGCTCTACCTGCAAGAGTAAATACATACCCTGAAGCTGACCTTATCTTGTCAAAATCACCTGCAAAATTAGAATCAACATATCCACAGACTAACTCACAACGAATTTTATAGGTGATATAGTAATCACTTATGCCCCTTAGATACCGAAGCACCCATTTCACTACTGTCGAGTTCTCTTTACCTGGATTTTCCATATACCTGTTGACAACCCCAACTACATGTGAAATGTCTAGCCTTGTACTAACCATCGCATACATTAAACTTCCTATTGCATTAGCATACAGTATTCGAGACATATATTCCTTTTATTCTTTTGTACTAGGATATAAACTTGAAGAAATCTTAAAATGGGAAGCCAAAGGGACTGATATTGGTTTCATATCGTTCATACGAAACCTCAAAAGTATCTTCTCAACATACTTTTGTTGTGACAACCAAAGCTTACCATTCCTCCTCTCTCTGAATATCTACATGCCCAAAATCCACCTTGCTGCTCCTAGATCTTTCATATTGAACGTCCTAGCCATCTAAGCCTTTAACCTGTTGATCTGAGTTATGCTTTTTCTTTCTAAAAGGATATAGTCAACATACAATACTAAGATAATGAATATGTCATTATTCAATTTCTTAAAGTAGACACAATGGTCATACTCACTCATTGTATAATTCTGGCTCACCATGGAGCAGTCAAATTTCTTGTACCATTGTCTGGGGGACTGCCCTAGACCATACAATGATTTCTTGATCCTACAAACAAATTTCTTGATGTGATTCTGAACGAACCCTTCAGGTTGTTCCATGTAAATTTCCTCATCCAAATCTCCATGTAAGAAAGTTCTCAAATTCCATTGACGTAAATTCACCACCATTATCAGTTCTTAAACATTTAATGGACTTACCAGTGCTCTTTTCCACTAATGCTCTAAACTACTTGAAAACTGTAAATACAATAGCCTTACTCTTCAACATATAGAACCAAACCTTCCTAGAGAAATCAATCTGATGATGCTCCATATGAAATATTAGGGGATGGTCCCCAAACATCAGAATGAATATAATCAAGGATTCCTTTACTGGAGTGTCTTCTAGTTTTAAATCTCTATCTATTCTGTTTTCCATAAATACAGTGCTTGCAAAAATCTAACTTTAAAGACTTTAGACTAGGAATTAACTTGCGATCAGATAATACCTTTAATCCTTGTTCTCTCATATGGCCTCTCATATGGCCCAACTATTGATTCCAAAGTCGAATAGAATCATTGTCGTTCTAAGAGACCGTTCTCGCATGATCCGACTCAGTTCTTCCTTCTAATAGAAACACGTTACCAACCTTCTTTGCTTTCATAACCGGTAGGATTCCTTTGTAGAGCTTCATAACTCCACCTTGAACAATACTCTTATATCCTCTAGTGTCTAAGACTCCCAAAGAAATTAGGTTCTTCCTAAGCTCAGGTACATGTCTCACATCAGTTAGTATTTTAAAGTTCCATCAAACATCCTAATTTGAATGCTACCAACTCTCACAACTTTACACGAGATATCATTTCCCATGTAAACTATTCCATCATCTGTAGACTAGCAAGTAACAAACCACTGTCTATGACGACACATGTGATTTGAAGCACCAGAATCTAGTAACCACTATTGAACATGACATGAACCAATACTAATTGATAAAACTTCATCAGTCTTGCTGAACTTGTTTCGGTTGCATTTGCTTCCTTTGTCTCTTTTGGAGGGTCTTCTTTGGAGGCTTGTTGTCACTTCCAACAATCCTTCCTTAGGTGTCCAGATTTGCCACAAAACCATCACTTAAACTTTCTCTTCTTTCCCTTCGAATTTGACCGAGACAAATCCTCTGATCATGTCCTCTTTCTTTAGGTCTTCCTCTAACCATCATCGCCTTAGATGTAGAGGTTTCTAGATTGGATTTCTTCCTTGTTTCCTCAGATAGTAAAGCTCCAACAATATCATCAAACTCAATACTTTTTGTTGAACTAAAACTAATAGAGGTAACAAAATGACCCCATGAGGGAAAATAAAACAATAATGTAATTGCCTTATCTTCATATTCGAATTTCATCCCATGCTAGTCAGCTGAACTAAGAGAGTATTAAAAGTATTTAAATGATTAGCTATTTTCATACCTTCCTTCATGCACAAAATGTACAATTGTCTTTTCAGGAAGATCTTGTTCGTCAAGGATTTCATCATATACAAGCTTTCCAGCTTCGTTCACAAACCGACTGTTGTCTTCTCCAAGACAATGTTGAACATAACATCATCGACTTCTCCAAGACAATGTTGAACATAACATCATCGACCAAACATAGGCGCATAACACTGAGTGCTCTCGCATTGATCTCATCTCAGTCTTCATCTATTATTGTCACAGGTTGTTTTGCTTTTCATCTGATATTGTCGCAGGTTGTTTTGCTTTTCCCAAATGCGTCTTCACCATGCCATGCATCTTCACCTTCCAGATCTCGAAATTATTCTTGCCATTGAACTTCTCGAATTTGATACTCTGAGTTTCTGCCATTAACAAAAGAAAGAATTTCCAAAAAACTTCTCCTTATAAAACCAAAACCCTTTAAAAAAATTATGTAAAGGAATAATAATATAAACTTCAAATGTTTAATAAAAGAATTTAATAAAAAACCTTTTACTAACCTCTCCTTTTATTTAAAAATAAAAATAAAAATTCACCCTTTTAAAAAAGACTCCACCTTTACATATTATATTTAATTCCAAATATAATACCTTTTAAAACATCCTCCACTTGACTTGTGTTGTTCACTTTTTATGCATACACGTCATACCACCTTTTAATACTTGAAATGATTCAAGTTTTCTATTTCCAGTACTTCTTTTATGTGGAGAGATTCAACTTTTCTTGCGATGGCTTCATTGATCTCCAAAGCTTGTTTTAATACCACTTGTTATAATTGTAAATGCGGAAAACATAATCACATAGATTATAAACAAAAAGATTTTAAGTGGTTCACTCAAACATTGGGCTATGTCCACCAAGCATAGGTATGATTATCTTATTATTTAAATCATGGAAATTACAAGAGCTCACTGACACTCATACAACCTCTATTGGTATACATGAAATTGACCTCATAACCAAATTCCAACTTAATCTAATTTAATTACAACCAATACTAAATTATAAAATCTAAAATGCTAATCCTAGTAAATTTGTTGTCACCTTTTAACATGGACGGTATAATAGATTTTGTTTGTGATGGATTCTAAAATTATTTGGTAAATTGGCTTTACCAAACCCTTCATCTTCGTATTCATAAACTTTGTCAAATCCTTCAGCTAACTCTGCAGGAGAGCTTACCTTGAAATGAATGCAAAATATGTCTAACGCATAAGGTTTGTCATCTACCCACATATGTTTCAACGAAATTGACAGTTATTAGTCTATCAAGATTCGAATATACGGATAGTTTTAGTGTTCATTCACACTTTTTGTGCGCTCTAGTCTCTTCATATGAATGCCGAAGTATTTAGGGTTTCGGTATTGTGGATGGACTTTTCTTTTAGGTTTTAGGAGATGAATTGCAGAATTCCGGGAGTTAGATTTAAATTCCACAGTCACATTATTATTAGTGATGAAAACATTTTCAATTTTATTGTGTTTAGTGATGAACATTAACCAGTCTACTACACAGCATTCAATACACAGTAGATGATATAAAGATAGATACACAGTAAATGATCTGTAGATACACAGTAGATGATATATATATATATACCATCGAATATATCTAGGTGATTCCAGAACTGCCGCAATACAGCAGGCTGTTTATTGGTGGCCATAAGATCATGGCATCTGCTTTTCCTTTCCTTCGCTTACTCGCGCAATTATTTATTAATCATTCATGTGAATATCATGGCATCATCTTTTCCTTTCCTTCGCTTATTCACGGATCTATTAATCTTCAATGTGAGCTTTTATTGTTTACCTAAGTTATAAATGTGATTAGATAGGCGTGAAAGAATGGTGGGGAAGTTTTAAAAACCGATTCCAAAAACAATAATTTTTGTGGGCTTGATTTTCAAAATAGGGAAATGCAGGGTTGGAATTTAAAAACTTATGGTTTTAATTATGAAATTAAACAGTTTCAGCATATCAATCAGTAAATATTGACTATGACGAACATTTTATGCATTAAATTTTGACACGACCAATACCGACATATATTCAATATATATACTTACATATATTCAACGATACACATTAAAGCAATCTGAAAGATGGATAGGTGTAATTTATATATTTATATACAGTTTTCACCTAAAATATATCAACAAGATCATTATAATGACATAGTTTTTACATTTAGAATCTATAAAACCAATTGCACTTGTAAAATCAACCTACAACACATCACCTTGCAAGTTTGTTTAAGATTAAGTTTTTAAAATTTTGTTACCATTTGTAAAACAGTGAAATAGCCAACCTGGTCAAACAGTGAAATAACCGACCTAATCATGATGATCCGGCCATCTCCAAAATGAAAAAAAAATCGAATTTCCTGAGAGGATGGCGAAACAATGAGAGATTTTTATAAACCTTTTGCCAAAACAAAACATTACCGCTTTTGCAAACTCTGAATTATCATTTTTACAAACTCACGACACACAATTTCTTTTATTTAAATTTTATATTGAAAACAAACAAAACAAATATTAGCCAAATCCACATACCTATAATCCGATGGCGTGAGGTTCCTTGAGATCGGATCATTGCTTTATCTTCCATGTGCAAATCCTAAACATAATAGTAATGTGGTCAGAGATATATATACTTTGGCCACTATTTAATTTCTTAT
This sequence comes from Picea mariana, assembly GCA_032191745.1. Taxonomy (NCBI): domain Eukaryota; kingdom Viridiplantae; phylum Streptophyta; class Pinopsida; order Pinales; family Pinaceae; genus Picea; species Picea mariana. Next base: position 41,590 of record JASDQU010209891.1, read on the forward strand.
TTCTTACCACCATTTACAGTTTGAAATAACAGCGGTATTTATTTTTAAATCAATCGATGACTTGAGGTTTCGAACATATTTTCAACTTTAATAGATTCTTACAATGATGTTAAACCTATCATTTTGTAAATATTTTCAAATGGTAAAAAGAAAGCAAGCTTGAAGCTACTTAGTGGGCTCTATGTTGTTCACGCACCGATCCTTATAACCGTTAACGGGTTGGCACCAGTTCCCTGACACGCTATCGTATAAACTCGACCTACTGATTGGGAGATAGAGATTGATAGCATTTATGGGAGATACAGAGGAAACCGAGAGGGATAGATGGATGCCATTCGAAGGACCAGAGCTAGCGACCGCAAGAACTGCGCTTGGATCTTCAGTTCCGACCGTGAGCGCCGATTAACATCTCATTTCGCAACTTCATTTGTTAAAAAGACAGCAAGTTTTAGGCAAACAAGTGCATAAGAGTAAGCTCGTTTTGTCATCTTTCTGCAAGAAACACTAGCTGCTGATCAATCTGCCAGAGCGTTCCTGCACCAGTTTCGCCCCCTCTGGGTCTCAGTGGCTTTAAGTTCAATCGGCAACTCTGGTGGTATGCTGGTGGCCTTGGATCCGGCACTTTACGATTTAAAGCCTTTTTTGACCTGTGGAGGTATTCTGTGTTTAGGCAGCTGCTTTGCCACTGATCAGAATCTGGCGTTCTTAAATGTCTACGGCCCCTGCCTTGATAGATCATTTTTTTGGACGCGCCTCGCCGATAGTGGTATTCTCTCTCTCCCTAATCTCACTCTGGGAGGCGATCTTAATCTTACACTCTCCTCTGATGAGCACTGGGGATCTCCCTCCCTGTCCGGCTCAGGTATTAACCTTTACAGAGACTTATTTAAAGCTTTTAATCTTATAGATATCGTGCCAGTTAAACTCGCCCCTACCTGGCGAAATGGGAGAAGGGGCTCATAAGCCATTGCCAAACGGCTTGATCGCTTCCTTCTCTCCGACTCACTCTTCTCCTCCTCAGTCTTTCCTACCTCTCGAGTTGTTCTTCCCTTCTTATCCGATCATGCGCCCATCCTCCTCACCTTGAACCTCCCCTTCAGATTCAAGCCTTTCCCCTTCAAATACAATCACCACTGGGCCGACTTCCTTGACTTCACCGCCCTGGTTCACTCTGTTTGGTCAGACCAGCGTTTTCATTCTGAAGCTAATCCTCAGCTGAGAATAGCATGGAAGCTGAATGTCCTAAAGTCGCACACCAAAGACTGGCAAAAACGCAGGAAAGAGGCGAAGGACTTCAATCTAAATAGGCTGGAGTTTGAGATCACGCATCTCATCACAAAATCTATTTCTTCAGCTCTGTCAACGGATGAGGAGACTTCTTTAAAAGCTTTGGAGGATAATCGGAATGCTGTTCTGCGGGAAGACGAAAAGAGTTGGAGGCTCCGTAGCCGTGCGACCTGGCTCAAGTGGGGAGACTCAAACACTAAATATTTTCATAAAATTGCTAGTCTAAACAGGAATAAGAAGGTAATCTGGTCCATTGAAAACGAATTTGACGGGACCATCCGTGGACAGAGGCTCTTAAAAGGGAAGCGGCCTCTCACTTTGAAAATTTATTATCTTCGAGCAGTGGTCAAAATCTGACGGAAAAAGTTTCTACAGCCAGCCTTTTTCCAAACTTGGTATCCGCTTCTGAAGCCACTGAACTGTATAAGCCTGTTACTCTGCTGGAGATAAAGGATATTTTGTTTTCTTTCAGAAAGGAGAGGAGTCCAGGGCCTGATGGCTGGACGGCAGATTTCTTCACCCATTTCTTTGATCTTGTTGGCCCGGACCTTCTTCTGATGGTGGAGGACGCACGGATTAAAGGTAAAATTTCTTCTAGTTTAAACTCTACTTTTCTGGTCCTTATCCCTAAAGAAGGCTCCCCCGTATCCTTCAGCGATTTCAGACCGATCTCCCTCTGCAATCTAGTTTACAAGTTAATCTCCAAGGTCATGGCCAATCGGATTAAGCCGATTTTGGAAAGGAGTCTCGCAGCTGAACAACTTGGGTTCTTAAAGGGAAGAAGGATCCAAGACGCCATTGGGGTGGCCCACGAGTGCATTCATAGCATCATACAAAAAAAACAAAAAGCTTCGGTCATGAAACTGGACCTCAAGAAGGCGTTTGATAGTATTGATTGGGAACTTCTAAGACTTATCCTCCACTCTTTGGCTTTGGAATTATGTTCACTAACTTGATTATGTCTTGCATCTCAAGTGCCAACTTTGCAGTTTTGATCAATGGGGAGGCGTCTAGATTTTTCAAGAGCGAGAAGGGGCTTCGCCAGGGATGCCCCCTATCGCCTTACCTCTTTATATTAGTCCTGGAAGGGCTCAGCCTTCTTCTCCAAAAAATCCTTGCCGAGCACCGCATCTCTGGTATTAAGGTCTCTAATCTCATCAGGGTCATCCACCTCATGTTTGTGGATGATATTCTATTATTTTCCAAAGCTGATCTAGCAGAATGGAAGGCGATCATGGACATCCTACAAATTTTCTGTTCTGCTTCTGGACTATTCATTAACCCTCTGAAGTCGACGGTCCATTATTGGGGTCTTTCTGAGACCGAACTCTCTTCTCTTAAAGGCCTCATCCCCTTCTCTTTCACTGATTTAACTATTGGATTCAAGTATCTAGGGTACCAACTTAAACCGAGAGCTTCCTCCGCATCTGATTGGTCTTGGCTGGTGTCTACCTTTGAAAGGAAGATAGATTTCTGGTGCAACAAATGGTTGTCCCTGGTGGGACGTCTTATCCTGGTCAAGACGGTATTGCAAAGTCTAGCAGTTTTTTGGATGCTTCTGGAATGAGTCCCCGCCAAAATTATCTCTATGCTCCGCAAACTCTCCTTCAACTTCCTGTGGAATGATCTTGCAGGAAATCGACGTTTCCACCTTAGGAGCTGGCAGACACTCTTTAGGCGAAAAAGGGCAGGGGGATGGGGACTCAAGAATCTCTCTATCTTCAACACGGTGTTACTAGCTTGCTCCTTCTGGAGAGTGGTTTCCAGTGACAACATTTGGCAACGGGTTATCAAAGATAAATATTTAGGTGCCAGACCCCTCCACTCTTGGCTCCGTAAGCCTCGTTTATTCCAGCGATGGGCCTCCCCCTACTGGAAAGGGCTAGTCTCCTCCTCTCAAGTTATTCTACATTGGCTTCGTTGGCATCCTGGTGCAGGCGATGAAATAAAAATTGGCAGGGACAAATTAATTGGCCTTGATGAAAAATCAATTCTCTCCTTACAGCTCAGGTCCCATCTTCTTTCCCTGAATCTGACCTCCCTTGCGCAGCTGAAGAAGGTAACCGGTGCCTTTCCTCTACCGGATTTTTGGTTACATAGCAGTGAGCTAGCTCTCGGTGGGCCATTAGCTCTGGAATTTGATTCTTATATGGTAGCTCTAAGATGCTCGGGCCTCTCTCTCTCTGTCGCTCGAGATGCCCTCACCTGGACTGGGGGAGACGGATCTGGCAAAGTGGTTGCCAAAAATGTCTATGATTCTCTGCTGTTGGAGAGGAAGATCGTTGCATAGCCATGTTGGCTCAGCCGCTTATGGTCCTGGTCGCTCCCACTTAAGCATAAATTATTCTTTTGGCTTTGTGCCAGTGACAAACTCCTTACTTGGGAGATGCTTCGCAGAAAAGGTTGGCAGGGGCCGGGTTTTTGTGTGCTTTGTCGCAGAGCCTCGGAGGACCTCCACCACCTGTTCTCTCACTGTTCTTTTGCCCAAGCGATTTGGAAATGTATTCTGTAGCATTACTCCCTTTCTTTCCACTGGACCAACGACACCTTTTCGGAGTGTTTCTTCTCCTGGTTCACTGTCCAAGCAGCGCCACCTTCGCTGGCTGTCTTCGTTTGCTGGCAAATTTGGATTGAGCGTAACAGGTTCCTTTTCGAGGATGCCTCTCCCTCCCTTCAGGCGGTCTTTTACAGAACGCTGGACTCTTTTCAGTGGAAGCAGACTGTCGTCAAGACACTTCCTTTAAAAGCGGTGGATACTTTCCTGCGAGAAGGTTACTCGGTGGCATTTTTTGATGGAGCGGCTCTGTCCTCAAGCTCTTGTTGTGGTGCTGGAGGCACCTTCAAATCCCACCCGCAGCGGACGACAAAGTGGTTTCTAAATTGTGGTAGGGGATCAAACACCAAAGCCGAGCTCTTGGGCTTATGGGCCACTCTTATGATTGCTTCCTGTTGGTCCCTAAATCATCTACATGTTATAGGTGACTTGAAAGTAATCATTGACTAGATCAACCGTAAGAGTAGTCTTCAATCCATCCATGTGGAAGGTTGGAAACAAAAAACGGAATAGCTGGCCCTCTGCTTCTCCGACATCACCTTTCGTCATCTTCCCAGATCCTTCAATTCAGAGGCAGATGCACTTTCGAAGCGTGCTCTTAAACAAGTGATCGACAAACTATCAATCTTCCACTGTGACAGAGATCTGGAGAGTCCGACTTCCTCCTACAATCTCTTCGAACTCCTATGACTAATTCGCCTTTCTTTGTGATAAGCTCAGTGAGCACTGGTTGCTGATTTGGTTTCTGCCTGTTCGTGTG
>JASDQU010209892.1:12691-22978 GCA_032191745.1 Picea mariana
TTTATCCCCACCGTTGATCTCGTCTAATCTCAACCGTTAGATGAGATGACCCTTGAGCTTCCCTCATGAGGTCGATTAGGGTAAGGAGGGTGCATCATTGAGTTGGTTGTTGAGACATATTTGAGAGAGAGCAAGAGCATTTTCGAGTAGGAAGAAAGAGGACACTTTTGAGAGCTAGGGCACACATTCCAAGGCAGAATACTAGCACATAAATCGAGGCAGCAAGGACAACATATACAGGAGGTCGTACAGTACAAATTTTGGGGTTCGTATAGTCTCTTGTTGGCACAGAAATCGAGGCAGCAAGACAACATTTAATTTTGTCCGTACAGTGCGGATTTCTTAGTTTGTACAACCGTACTTTTGGCATAGTTTTCGAGGGATAGTCGATTGTACACAAGATGTACAGTACGAATTCTGTACCGTACGTACAGTATGAATTCCGTACCGTACGTACAGTCACTTCTTGGCACAGAAATCGAGGCAGGTGGTTGTGTGGGTGTTCTAGAAAGTTTGGCACGATTTTCAAGGAGGCCGTACAACCATTAATACACCCAAAAATTTGGTGTAGCTGTTGGCACGAATTTCAAGGCAACCATACAGCCATTTGGAGGCACAGAAATCGAGGAGCAAAGCTGTAATTTATTGCAGAAAATTCTGGAAAGAATTTTGAGGAGTTTGGCTCATTTTCTTGTGTGAAGTCCTGGCACGATTATCGAGATAAGTTTGTCATTTAAATTTCTGAAGATGAATATGCTGTAACAGAATTTCTCTAAAGCTCCTAAATAATAAAAACTCCCTCTCTCAATGGTTTTCCCCTTGTGGGTTTTTCCAGGGTCGTTGTTAGATCGAAAATCAGTTTGTTAATATTTTTTGAGTTTATGTGCTGCTGATATTTTTATTTCTGCGTTAAAACGAAGTTCAAAATTCTCATGTTTCAGTTCTGAAATTTATTTTCTGCCGAGTTTAATTGGTTGTTATAAATCTGGGATTGGGCATTGAACATTGGTTGAAAAATCAGCGAGATTGAAACTGGGTTGGGGTCTGAAAATTTTACATTCCTTGGGGATGGGTTTGCTACCGGGAACTCTCTTAATGAGCCATCGTACCGTTCCTGACCATACTTACCACTTTCCATCATCATTCCCCTCCATTTCCTTATCTCTTGGGATTTTAGGGTATATTGACCCAAGAAGGGATTGTCCCTCATTTTATGGGAAGAAGGGGCTAAAGGCCCAGAGGGGTTGGTGTTGGGTAAAAGATAAAAGCCTTATATAAACCTTCCAGATGCTTCGCCCAGGGATTGTTGCCATCCTAATACACACTTGCAGACGTGAGCAAAGTCCAGCTCACTTAGTGTGTTCTTGGAGGCACAATGCCTAGGTTCATAGTCCACACTGTCACCTTGACTGGAACCTCTTCCTTCTAGGCTTACTCCTAGGGAAGCCAAGGGGGGTAGACCCTAGTTACTAGATGTGATTAAGCGTTTATGTTCTACGAGTTGGATTTAATTATGTTAAAGGTTTAGGGGAAAACTAACCTATGATGCTAAGGCAACAAATGCAAAGTGCAAGATTAATAAAATGTCAAGCAAACCCTTCCCTAAGTCAACTAAGACTAGTGCCTAAGATTGGGCAAGGGGGTCAACTATGTTCAAGGGGGTTGAATTACAAAAGATTACAAGTATTACAAAAGTTACAATTAATCCACAACAAAGATATACAATTACTAACAACAATGAATAAGATATGTTACAACAAGATACAAATATACCAGATTAACCAAATGCTTGAAATGTGGGGAAAGATATTCAAAGTATTGAGATCACTCACATAAAGCCATGAGCTCAAGGTCTATAGGGAGGATGTGATTCCTCTTAAGGAAGAAACCAAGCCCTTTAGACAAAAATTGAGGCAAATGAACCCCAAGTTAGCTCCTTTGGTCCAACAGGAGCTACAGAAAATGTTAGAGGCAAGAATCATTGCCCAAACTAGACATTCTTCATGGTGCTCAAATTTGGTTGTTGCTAGGAAGAAGAATGGAAAGATTAAGATATGTATTGACTTCAGGAATTTGAACATTGCTTGCACAAAAGACCACTACCCCCTTCCCAAGATGGAAACTTTACTTCAAAGAGTAACAGGATCAGGAATGATTTCTATGCTTGATGCTTTTTCGGGTTATAATTAGATCAAACTTAAAGCTGAGGATAGGCATAAGACAACTTTTACTACTCCATGGGGAACCTTTGAATATCTTAGAATGCCATTTGGTTTATCAAATGTTGGGGCTACTTTTCAGAGAGCTATGGATTATTAGGGGGCTAATTGAAAAATTAATTGAGATATATTAAGATGATTTGACAGTATTTTCTAAGGATGGGAAAACTCACATTAACCACCTTAGGCAAGTTTTGGACAGGTGTAGAGAGTTTGGAATTTCTCTAAATCCTGCTAAGTTAGTCTTTGGGGTGACTGAAGGTAAATTATTGGGCCACATAATTTCGAAAGAAGGGGTCAAGTTAGACCCAGAGAGAGTTGAGGCTATTAGCAAGGTGCCCTTGCCTGCATCAAAGAAAGCTCTCCAATCCTTCCTAGGACAAACCAATTTTGTCCATAGGTTCATTCCTAATTATGCTGAGATCATGAAACCTATATATAAGTTGCTTAAGAAGGATGTTAAATTTGAATGGAATGAAGAAAGTAAGCGATTTTTTCAATGTATTAAGACTGCCATATGTGAAGCTCCTGTCCTTATTAGCCTAGACTATGATAAGGACTTTCAGATTTTCTCTTTTGCTTATGAAGACACTATTGCTGGTGTGTTGCTTCAGAAAAATGATCAAGGCCATGATCAACCCATTGCATATATGAGTTGGGCCTTGCAAAATTCAGAGCTTAAGTATCCCATGTTTGAGAAACAGGCTTATGCCTTAGTGAAATCACTCAAACATTTTAGAGTCTTCATTGGATATTCCAAAGTGATTAGTTATGTTCCAAATCCTGCGGTTAAGGATGTTTTATCACAAGTGGAAGGGTTAGGCTCAAGGGGTAGATGGATTGCTAAAATCCAAGAGTATGATTTGGAAATCAAACCTACAAAGTTGATTAAGGGTCAAGGTTTGGCTAAGATGCTAACAGAAAGTAATGAGAAGGCCTTAGGTATGGTTTGCCAAGTTAATAATGAAGAGTTTCCTCCTAACTTATTGAAGCTTGAACAATTAGAGTGGCATACAGACATCATCTTTTATCTTAAGAATCTGACTTGTCCAAGCCATTTAGTAGGACACAAGAAAAGGGCTTTAAGGTTGAAATCTGCTAAGTATGTCCTTACTAGAGATGGATTAGGATGGAAAAATCCTGATGGGGTTATCCTTAGATGTGTGGATGACGTTGAGTCAAAGAAACTAATGGATGAATTCCATGGAGGATTTTGTGGTGGACATTTTGCTACTAAAACTACTACCCACAAAATCCTTAGAGCAGGATATTATTGGCCCACAATATTTTCAGATGTGCATCAGCTTGTTCGGAAATGTGAGCCATGTCAGCTTTTCACAGGAAAGCAGAAGTTAGCAACTCTCCCTTTGCAACCAGTTGTGGTTGAAGCACCTTTTCAGCAGTGGGGTTTGGACTTCATCGAGAAGTTTAATGATAATTCAAGTAATCGGTATTCATGGGTTATCACAGCAACAGATTACTTTACCAAGTGGGTTGAAGCCATTCCTACCAAGTCAGCAACTGAGAAGGTTGTGATGGATTTCCTGGAAGATAGAATTAAACTAGATTTGGGGTCCCATCAAAGATAGTGACAGATAATGCCAAGGTCTTTTGTTCAACTGCGATGTCATCTTTTTGTTTCAAGTATGGTATTATCTTATCACATGCATCAGATTACTATCTTCAAGGAAATGGTCAAGCAGAGTCAAGTAATAAAAACTTAATGACCATAGTTAAGAAAATAGTCAGTGAGAATAAGAAATCTTGAGATAGTAAAATTAAACATGCATTATGGGCTGACAGAATAACAAAGAAATAAACAACTGGGAAGAGTCCCTTTGAGTTAGTATATGGATTGGAAGCTAGGTTGCCAGTACACCTTAGACTTCCTACTTATGGGTCAATTGAGGATTTTTCCACAGAGCAAGATGCAATTCAGAACAGGGTCAATCAGGTCATTGAGTTGGATGAAATAAGACGAAAGGCTTATGATCAAAATTGTAAAAATCAGACTAAGGTAAAGAAGGCCTTTGACAAGTCATCTAGGCAGAGGGATTTCATGATTGGGGATACAATTTTGCTATGGGATAAAGGCAGAGAAAAACCAGGGAAACATGGCAAGTTTGACAGCTTGTGGTTGGGTCCATATTTGATCAAAGAAATAACAGGGCCTAATTCTTTTCATCTCAGCCATTTGGATGGTGAGCCCATCAACATTCCAAAGAATGGGCAACAACTCAAACACTTTTTTAGATGATGAGCAACTTGGTGTCCAAAGGGACACCCTTTGTAACGTATCTCTAACCCTTTTTCTTGTATTTCAATTTTGTATTGTTTCATTCATGATATTGATATGTACTTAGAATTGTTTATGTATCATAGATTCATTTTGTAGTTATAATGTTGTACTTAAGATATTTCATTATGTAGATGTTGTTTATAGCATTTGTTATTTTCATTATATGTGTATATGTATGCTCATGTTGGTTATTGGTGAGCACCTTTTGTAGATGCTGGATTCTTGTATGCTCTCCGTCCCATGTGAGAAGATCGAACACACGTCCCCATGTGGAGCTAGATGTTGACTGCCTATTCAACTAGGGGGTCAACTCCATGTGCCATGAAGATATGCATCATCAGATGCAAATATGTCGAAGACAGTTTGGTTTTACTGGGCAATTTATGCCTCCAACACAAAATTTTGTAAATGGAATTTCCGCACCCCTGCGTGGGTTAATAATGTAATAGGTCTGCATGGATCATGGTTAGGTCAGGTACCTTGGGATGTTTTCATTGGGAGAGTTCGTTTCACCGAAGGGTTTTTTATCCTCAGGTTATCAATTGGGCTTTTCAGCCTGGTTGATTTCCCTTGAGTTTTTCCCTCACACCTGCAATAATTCCTCCAAAGTGGTGAACGACGTTCTAATGGTCTCATCCTCTGGTAGCTATTGTTTAGGAATGATGTAAATGACCATGCAAGACATCATAAAAAGTTTCGCGGAATTTCGTCGAGTCTAGATAGGTTTTTTTTAATTAATTTTCCCAAGGTTGGGATTTTAATTATTTAATTAATTAATTGTTTTTGAGCAATTATTGTAAAAACTAGGCTTTTGGGTTTTTTATAGGGGTATTTGTGCTCAAAAGAAATGGAAAGGCACCCCCTACACCCTTGGGCCAAGTTTCAGCTCAGTCAGGCAAACTTAGCTAAGTGTTTGTCCACTCGGAGTCAAAGTCAGTCAAAACAACAATTTTTATTGCTAAGTCAAAAATGTAATTTTTGTAAAATTGAGTTAATGGGGTAATGTTAAGATGGAAAAGGGCAAGAAAGGACATCCCTAACCTACCCAACCCACCTTACAACCTCTATTCATCCCCTAAACTTTTCACTCCCTCATTTCCTCACGCCCCCTAGGGGGATTTGCACCCCCCTTCACACATGAACTTTAGAAACTCCATTTAATTGACTTGTGGGCCCCTCCCACAAGAGGTGCGCCCTTCCTAGCCTACCACCTCACCCTCTCTTGGTCCCATGCTCCATCTCACCCTTCCACATCATCAATCCATGACCAAAACCTTAAGTTGGTGCGCCCCCTCCTTGAGATCATCATTGTTGCTTGGTGTTTGACACTTGGAGCTCATCCAAGAGGGGTCACTTTGCCCCTCCAAGTATAAATGAAGACTCCCTCACCCTCATTTCTTCACGATTCTTTGAGCTAGTGTTACTCTAGTGAAATTTCGCCCCACTCTCTTGCTCTTTCCATCTTGCATTTCACTTCATTTGCTCTTGAGAGTCTTGGAGCAACTTGTTGCTGCAACACTCTCACATTGGATTAATAAAGCTTTGGAGGATTTTGAATCACCAAGAGTATTCTGGTTGCATTCTATCATATGAGGTGATATTGTGATATTTGAGTTGATTGTGTAGTGTTGAGTAGATCTTGAGTAAAGTAGTTTATTTGGGTAGATTAACAAAGAGTATTCTTGCTGATTTATTTATGTTGGATAGCTATTAGTTTGAAGCATTTCAGATTGTTAGTTTATTTACACATATTATCTATTTCCATGCTTCACAATTTGTCTTGAGTTTTGCAGGTTTACTTCAAGGATTTGTTGGGAAAGCCTCAAGAAAGAGTCTTCCCTCAAGGCCTTCTTAAACTCCTAGCTTATTTAGTCCTATATTTTTGCACACATTTCACTTATATTTCAGTTTGATAACCATCTTAGATAGGTCATATATTTTTACATTTCATTTGGAGATTTTATGTGAAAAATTTCAACCTTTCAGTGGTAACAAGTCTTTTTTTTCTCTCATTCATTTATAGTATTGTAGCAAGCCCTCGGGAAGTTCCCTTGAGGCTTGCATTTTGTAATTTATTTTTTGTAATTAGTTAGTGCCTACACCTTGGGAGAGTGATTGGCTCAGCCAACCCCCCAAAACCGTTGGGCTAGAAGATAGATTTTTTAGCATTCTTTATTTCTTGCCCCACTTGTCATTATGACAAGTTTGTGTGGTTAGTTTGCTCTAATAATAATTGTTTAGTTTCATTGACAACCCTCTTTGGCACAACATTGGTAGGCTTGCCTCCACCTTGTGCCATTGTGGGTGGTTTGCTCATTTTTTTTTCCAAGTTTTGAATAATTAATTGCCTACACTTTGGGAGAGTAATCCCCAAAATCGTATGGCTAGGATGTTAGTAATGTGTTGATGGTTTCTATGGTTTACATGGATTAAAATTGTCTAGAGTATTCATCACACACATACTCATCTTAGTTTAAGTCCTCAAGGCATAGTTTCATTTTCATGCTTTAGTTTCATCAAGTTCTTTACATGTATTTTATGGTGCAATATCTCATGTTTTAAAATGCTTTGGAAGTAATCTTTATTTTTGCAACTCACTCATCTTTTAAGGCATTTGCTACTCATCAATCTAAAACATATGTGGAGCATTTACATGGTGTAGGAACACATTTTCTTTCAACAAGCTTCTATCTTCACTTGGCACGTTTCTTTCATGCAATAAACACATCGCTAAGTAGTGATAATCTTACGTTTTGTTATAGTTATTGGCAAGTTGTTCTTTCCCTTTCCATAGCATCTTTTTCGTATATCTTGCATATGTTATGGGTTATCAAATGATGATGTGAATGTTCTCTATTTTCAACTTCTATTTACCAGTGCATATGTGTTTACATGCTGCAATTTCATAATTTATAACACATTCACAACAGTCATTTACAGTTTCGGTTTTGGGCACCTAAAACTTATCTAAAACACTCACAACACATCTTAAGACTTAGTCCTAAGTCATAACAACTTATTGGACCAACTATGACATCTTAATTCCACCATCTTCACCATCTAAAACGGGTTTGAGGAAAACAACGGAAGGTGTAGGCAGGGGACTGTCTCACGACACACAGGATGTGTCCTTTCCGGTAAGTAATAAGACTTTAGGGCTGACCGTGAAAGCTAGGGTGGGCCTCGTTGCCTTACTATCTTGAGCATCCGACAGTTATTTGGCAATAAGAGGAGGAGGAGGGTTAAGGTTTGACACTTAGTTAGGAGGGAAATTAAAATTTATAAAATCTTTAAGCAACTCTTAACCACTTAGTTTTCTAGGCAACTTCCTTTTGGGACATTTCTTATGGATGTTTAGAAATCTATTTTGCAAGCACACATACATCTTTTATTTTTCATGCAAGTCTATGGTTTAATTTTCTAAGTGTTAAATCTCTTATGTGAGTTGAGCATTTATCTTTCAAGTACTTTATATCTTTCAAATTTATGCTCTTTGTGGTGTGATTCAAGAAGAAGTTGCGCATCCCATTTGGAGGCATCATCTTTTTGAGCCTTGAGTGTTGTTTATGGTTGCCATTGAAAAGCAATCCAATTCTTATTGGGGCATGCTTGGCTTTATGTGAGTGATCTCAATACTTTGAATATCTTTCCACACATTTCAAGCATTTGGTTATTCTGGTATATTTGTATCTTGTTGTAACATCTCTTATTCATTGTTGTAAGTAATTGTATATCTTTGTTGTGGATTAATTGTAACTTTTGTAATACTTGTAATCTTTTGTAATTCAACCCCCTTGAACATAGTTGACGCCCTTGCCCAATCTTAGGCACTAGTCTTAGTTGACTTAGGGAAGGGTTTGCTTGACATTTTATTAATCTTGCACTTTGCATTTGCTGCCTTAGCATCATAGGTTAGTTTTCCCCTAAACCTTTAACATAATTAAATCCAACTCCTAGAACATAAATGCTAAATCACATCTAGTAACTAGGGTCTACCCCCCTTGGCTTCCCTAGGAGTAAGCCTAGAAGGAAGAGGTTCCAGTCAAGGTGACAGTGTGGACTGTGAACCTAGGCATTGTGCCCCCAAGAACACACTAAGTAAGCTGGGCTTTGCTCATGTCTACAAGTGTGTATTAGGACGACAACAGGGATCACACAAGAAAACAATGAAACGCTTATCTTTGAATAAAGGGGACCCACAATATAATAAAATGCTTGAAAGGTTAGTTGAAGGATAGGAGGTCTCATCATGAGCTGACCTATCACGTCCATGGATATCTAGTGGTATGACATTGTTATCATCTGGTCACCAAACCAGGGCATTGGCTCTCAGCTGCATGGCTGAGAGAAAGGGGGTCTCATCACGAGCCAACCTTCTCATTTCCATTAGACCTTTGTGGGTGACATTGCCATCACCTGGTCACCACGCTAGGGCAGTGACCTTGAATCTCTCCTTATGCTATTATGGAAGAAAATATAAAGAAAGAAAGATAAAAGGCAATTGATGGGCTTGGAAAAAGTGCATCCCGGACGAAGGTAACACACACCCTCTATAAAGGCACCCATGAATGAGACTCTACGACCCCTTGAATGTCATGAGCCCTATGCCCATTGAGTCTTGACCCCTACCACTTCATCCACTTTACATGGCTTAGAGAGGGATCTCTTGGAAGCTCTCCTTGACCTAGGGCAAGACCTGCCCAATAGGACACCTCGTCAACCCTCCCATATTTAAGCTTGACAAGTCGCATAGTGTCTTTGAGCTGTTAATTGTTTGATATAGTGATTTTTGATGCACATGCTTAGATGGCTTATTTATTGATTGGATTCACTTATCATGATGTTATGACTTGAGATCCTTGGAGGGCGTGCTCATTTGTCTTTGCAGGACCTAACCGGTGGATAGTTTTCGGAGAACAAGCTTAGCTTGGGCTTCCATGGGGCTACAAGCCCACCGGTTGGATGCCAGGGGCCCACATGCCGGATGAGAGAGATCAGACTGGATGGCCTTGATGATGACTTGGACAACCTATCCCACCCCCTACTTGCCAAACAATTTGCCCAGGAGGGAAAAAACGTTCCACTTTTGAGCTTGACGTCATGATCTTGGGGGCTAGGGCATGGTGGTGAGGTGCCACTCTTTGACACATGGACGTTTGAGGAGGAGAAGGGTTTTCACCATGATATGAATGCCTAGATGCTTGACACATGGCCTTTGGAGGCCCATCCAGGCTTCTCCAACACCAATGATTTCCTCAAAGTGGCAAAACGTCCCCTAAAGGGGTGACGTCGTCCTAAATTAGGGTTTAATTTGTGCAGAAACTGAAATTTAAAGTGAATTGTTTAATATTACTCTGTTAAGGGGGCAAGATTAGGGTTGTTGACCCCTAATCCTGTGGTTTACTCCTTATTTTGTGGACAAATTATTGTAGCTACATTTAGTATAAATAAAGCAATGTTGATTAAGTCGTCGATTTTTCGCGACTTTTTCCCCCTCCCGATTTTTACTCCTTAAAAAGTCGTGTTTTTTATGTTTTTGAAAAAGTCGACGACTTTTTCCCTAAAAGTCGCGGTTCGATCTTAAAAATCGCCACACGTCTAAACCCGCGGGCATAAGGCCGAGTTTTTAGTTTTTTTTTGTCATTTCTAAATCTTTGCTTGTGGAGAAGGAAGGAGAAGGGTTTGTGGTCTTCCTCAATCACTGTGGAGGCAACTTAACAACCATCATCATCACCATCAAGGATTTCTAAGTGGAGCAAGGGTTCAATT
>JASDQU010209893.1:25838-37647 GCA_032191745.1 Picea mariana
TGTAACCATAGATACAACAAGACAAATAGAATTATGGAAGAAGACGGACCCTCCATTGTGGTCAAAGCAATAAGTTCAAAGTGTTTACCGCAATGTGATTACTCTTATCTTAACACTAAAACCTCGATTTTTATAGGCTTAGATAAATACAAAATGGCATTTGTTGATTTGACTCGTCATTATTTGCTTCAATATGTTATGTTTATGACCCCCTCTAAAATACAATAAAAACATGGATCTATGATCAACTTTGTCACTCCTATGATGTAGACAACCATAACCACATATCCCATTCCTAATTTGAATTGCATTTATGTGAAGTTTTACTATAGTTTTAAACACATTCTAACTATCGAGTTCTCAAGGTTTGCATTAATGTTGAAACACCTAATTCAACCTAAGGTTTATAGAAATTAAACTTTCAAATACATTACATTTGGTAATCATAACTCAATCCGTTTAATGGCATGTTGGGGATGTTGATGGTATTTCCATGGAAAAAAATATGATCTAGTCCCCTTTCAAAAGTATTTGATCTTGCACCCTTGTGATCTTGAAAACCAAAAATGAAATTGAATGCTCACATACCATCCCTATCTCACATAGGTCAACTCTTAAAATAATTACATCCAATCAAATCTTGCACAATATTACTATGTTTTATTAAATCAAATCTAATCAAATTTCGGGAATCAATAACTTGTTATTGTCATTTCAAAACATGTTCATGGAGTAAATGAACAAACAATCTGAGAAGAAAAAAGAGCAAATAGTTACACCATCCATTATATTTATATTACCTTGTAAGGTCAAGGAATATCTTCTGAAACCATCAATTACCAAATTTAAGTAAAGAGTACAACCTAGGTATCTTTTTGTTTTGCAATTATTCATGTCCATATATAAATCTAATCAATTGACTCTAAAAATAAAGTTACTTTTCACTCTCATACTAGTAGAACATATAATATTTGTATTACCATTTCATTATTAACTTATGATGTTATATGTTTTTATTATCCACGTGAACAAGTATGTACACAGTCATTATTTTTATTATAAAAATAAAAATATAATAATCGCATTTTAAAACTTAACCTAACATCGATTCAATTTGATGTTTGAGACCCAGTGTGAGATCCCCTATTTGTATGAAACCTCCTATATATCCTAAGGATATATATAGTATGCAAAACATGTAAATGTTCTCAATTAGAAGAATCCAAACCTAATTTTCCTATTTGTATGAAACCCCCTATATATATCCTTAGGATATAAAAAAAATTATATATATTATGCAAAACATGTAAATGTTCTCCATTAGAAGAATCCAAACCTAATTTTCACATCCAAGCTTGATGAAAAAAAATAGGATAAAGGGGATTTGGAAGAACATCTTAACACATTAAAAATTTTAAATTCCCTAACAGTCCAACCATGTCTAACATACATCTGTATTTTTCATAAAAATTATGATACAACGATGTTTTCTTATCATATTATTTTTCTTATTTACCCTGTGATAAAACATATTATAATAAATAAGCTAAGCACAAAATTCTAAAAAAATGAGACAAAAATTCATCCTCTTCATAGATTTATAAAATCGGGTATAGATCTAAAGTTTTTTTGTTTGGCTTCGAAAATATAAGTTAATATTTTACATTCATCCTCTTCATAGATTTATAAAATCGAGTATAGATCTAAAGTTTTTTTGTTTGGCTTCGAAAATATAAGTTAATATTTTACACAACGTGATTGCTTTAATCAGGACATCGATACTCCTATTGGCATGGATTTAGATGAACACTATCTTAGTAGTGTTACTAGTGTTCTTTTATTTCTTTAACATTAATAGTTATATCATACACTGAACAATAACAACAGCATAAACAATAAACAAGAGTACACAAGATTTATCTTGGGAAAACCCCAAATGGGGAAAAACCCAACAACCTTTCTTAGATAGATTTAGTCCACAATAGTCCAACCATACACTAGCGTTCAAGAGCAACAGACAAGAAAGAAAATCTAGCACTAAGCTAGCACACAAGCTACTGCTCCCAATTGCAGCAACAACACCATACAAGTAGAGTGCACCTCCTCATAGAGATAGCGCACAAGAGAACGCTTTCACCAAGAATAACCAATCTCCAAGATCTCACAGTAGATGTCTTCTCCTTGCCTCAGATTGGTGCACCCTTCTTCAATGAGTGAGTGAGTGTGTGAGTGTGTCAAATGAACTAGACGTCTCCCTTACTTATATTCTTCAAGTCACCTGCCCGGGTCTACTTCTTCTCTGGGAATCTTATTTTCACTTTATTCTCTTCCTTGTAAGTCGACCTCTCTTCTAGGGTATTCTTCTGTTGTTCAATGGTCTTCCTAGACTTTCGAAATCTTCTTCTCTTCTAAGAAAGGTTCTCTAGAGGAAAGTTCCTCCCACAACTACCAAAACATCAACACTCCCTCTTGGTTAGGGAGGTATCATTCCACAATGTCTTCATCTAGTAGTCCACTAACTACTCTGCAATCAACTAGTAGTACACAGCTACTATCATGCCATTGGTAGCTCAAATCGTCTGTCACGATCTCCAAGACTATGATGCAATCATCTAGTAGCACACAACTACCCATATTGTCCAGTAGTACACAACTATTGTCATAGTCCTCCTTATTGTGTTGGGATCAAATAGTAGCACACAGCTACTTCCAAGCAGTATGGTAGTCTCCATGGCAATCAACTAGTAGCGCATAGCTACTACAATGCCATCCAATATGTTGCCAAACCATAGTAGTACATAACTTTAGTGGTACACAACCAACACCAATGGAACACATCCACCATAGTAGCACACAGCGATTGTCCAAAGACACAAGATCTCTATCCTGCAATCAACTAGTAGCTACAAAAGATATCACCATGCAGTCCAACAATCTCTATATGATTATGCAGCGATCAACTAGTAGCACATAGCTACTACCATGCCATCAGCCATCATCATAGTCTGCAATCCATATGACTATGCAGCAATCAGCTAGTAACACAAAGCTACTACCATGCCATCAACGATAATCATAGTTTGCAATCCCTATGACTGCATCAATCAGCTAGTAACACACAACTACTACCATGCCATCAATCATAGTCATAGTCGATGTCTCTATAACTATGCGGCAATCAACTAGTAGCACACAACTACTACCATGCCATCAACCATAGTTATAATCTCATCCAGTAGCACGAAGCTACTCCCATAGTACTCACGACTATGCATGTGATCTTTCTTCTCTCATCGGGTCCGACAATGCATTACCCCCTCAGTCACCTCACATCACTGATCTAGGGAACCCTTGGCCAGAGGTGTTAGCTGACAAGAGGAGAAACAACACACCTCCCTCTCAACGAGGGTAGACATTATGTGTCACGCAAAGCTTGTCTCTGAAGTACTTATACTTCACTCTAGACAAAGGCTTGGTGAGATTGTTCGTTATCTACTCATTTGTGGATATGTATAGAAGCTCCACAGTGCCTCTCTGCACCATGTCTCGAATGTAATGGTATTTGATCTCCATATGCTCCATACAACTTTGATTATCACAATATATCAAAGTTGGCTCCAACTCTAGATCAAATAACCCTGCAAGCAGCTTCTGAAGCCACACTACTTCACGGCTTGCAACACTGGCTCCTATATACTCTGCCTCTATTGTATTAAGTGCCATTGACGTCTGAAACAACATCCTGATGTGCTTTTCCGGTCCACTGCACTCCCTGCCCAATCAGAGTTTGTATAACCCTGCAGCTTCACATCTCCATCCAAGACATATCTCAAACCATATCCAATTGTACCATGTAGGTACCTCAACACATGTTTTGCTACTATCCAATGTACATGTCTAGGCTCAACCATGTACTGACTTAAGGTGTTCACTGCAAAACATATGCTCAACCTGGTGTTAACCAGGTACATCAAGGATCTAATCAATTGTCTGTACATCGTGGGATCCACCAAATCTGAAGATGAATCACTCAATAGCTTCATACCCGTCACCATCGATGTGGCCATGGACTTGCAGTCCATCATCCTGAATCTCTGCAGGATCTCAACTGTATATTTTCCTTGGCTAAGGAAAATCTCATCTGGTCTATGCCACACCTCCAATCCCATCAAATTCAGATCCTTCATTTCCAACTCTAAAGTGAGGTCCCTCTTGCACCCATCTATGAGCTTCTCATCCCCTGTAAGAAACATGTCATCCACATACAAGATCAATGGTCAACCATCCCCAAGTTCATCAAATAATTGTCTAACCTGGCATATCATGCCCTATGTGTCTACTTAAGCTCGTATAAAACTTCCTTCAATCTACAAACATGAGACTCCTTCTCATGTATCTTTGTGGTTGCTATATTTACACTTCTTATCCGCTATTGAAACAAGTGTCTCGTCATAATCTTCTCCCTCTTTCTGGGAGAATCCTGTAACCACAAGTCTTGCTTTGTACTTCTCTATGATGTCATCTATAGCATGCTTGATCTTGTAGATCCACTTGGAAGTCACCAATGACTTCCCTCCGAAATCACTTTCCACACATCATCATAGCATCCTTCTACACACTTTCTACTTAGCAGCTTCCTCATAAGCGGAAGGTTTTGAATCAATGATCTTCCTCATCAACGCCACATAGATGGAAAACTTGTGTGGTCTCTGGAACCGAGGCAAAATCCATATCCCAATCCTTCTGACTAGCTTCCTCCTCTGTCATTGAAACAAGGGAATCCTCCCAAGAGGTCTCATATCTCCTCGAAGCCTCTGAAGCTTCGATCTAGACTCCTCGACTCATGGCACATGTTTGTCAGTCCTGGAAGACGTATCTCTCTCCCATCTGAATCTGAGGAATACTTTCTAAATGAAAGTCTCTAAGCTATTGACTCTCTCTAAGATCAAGCTCACTTTGAGTCTGCATGCTCCCTCTGAAACTCGGCTCCCTCTGAAACTATATAATCTCTGGAGCCATCTGCTCCCTCTGCATGTGTTGGCCTCCTATGAACTATCCTGGGGAAGTTACTCCTCCCTACTGGATCCTTAGGGATGACACCCTCTGAACTCTAGCTCCTTTTGAGCCGGTACTTGGTGGGGACGCCTGCCTCACCACTAGTGGAACCATCTACTCATGATATGGCTCATCAATCCCATATATCTGCATCCCCTTTGCATACTGCAAAGTATCACGGGATCATGTTGGTCTCTTCCTAGTCACTCCAACGATTTTGTGTAGGCCCTTCTGGCTCCACTGACTCTTTTGATGATCTAAAGAGTGATCAACTGAACTAGAGGGCTTTGTACGGTCATCTTCGAAGCCTTCTTCTCCTTACAATCAATCTCCATATGAGATACTTTGTTTCTCGCAAAAGTACCCTTCTTGTCGGAAGGTTTTGACTTCGTCCTCTTCTCCTTCATTACATGGATGTGTATGGTCATGTACACAACTCTATGTCTAGATAGTTTGTTCCATGTCTTAGTTGGAGACCATCTAATTTGTTGCCTCCTACAACCGTTGTTATATCTCCCTCTCAGAGCTATTACCTATGACCTGGTATGCAAACCTGGAGTTTAGATGCTAATGTCCCACTTGAGTTGTCTTCTATAGTTTCTCCTACTCCTCGGTCATGTGCTTGGAGAAGCACCATTGGCTAGAAGACATACTCTTCATCCTTCAACTTTTGTTCTTCAATATCAGCTACATGTGCATGGTGCTTCTTGTTTCACTTTTCATGTCTAAGAGGACATTGTGCAACATAATGTCCCATCTCCTTGCAATTGTAGCATATGATCTTTGATGCATCCTTCTTATGACGTGGTCTCTTAGATTTCTTCGGACTAGATTCCATTGGTACTTATGATCCTATTCAGGGATAAGCATGACCTATACCATTTCTGTGATGCTTGTTCTGATCATATTCATAGTATATACATTTTGAAAATGACGTAAGTGATAAACAGTGATAACATGATTACTAGCTTAGTGATGATGAGACTCGTTGCCATTACATTACCTTTACTTTTACCTTAATCTTAATAGTATCACTAATTAGGGAATGTGTTACGTAGGTGATAACATAGATAAAGAGAGTAAAAAGAAGCTAAGTGCAACAAACCAACAAACCCCTATAAACTAGTAACATGTAATAGGGATAGCTCAACTTATTAGGGATAATACGTTAGTACTGATACCATTACCTAAGCTATTAGTTGCCTTCTTCCCTTTCTTTCCTTTTCTTTACTTTGGCGTCTTCTTCTTCTGGTTCTGGAGGCACCTGCTTGACATGATCCAACAACTCATTCTCTTCTAGAGTAAAGTATTTTGTGCTTCCAGGATCTAAAGTTATCTAATCTATCCAATCTATCGTCAACACTCATATTGGTTGACATTTTCGTCAGTAGAAACCCTAGATCGAAGAAATTTTCTGATCATTCACAGAACTGCAACCAGAGTGTTGCAGGGGATGCGTTAGGGTAGGTTGAACTGCTCTTTCGCGAAAATAGTCCCAACACCTTTGAACTAGTGCTCAATGAGCTTGACAAACTATTTCAATGCAGCGGCAAGGTACTGTTGCAAACGATCTTCCTTCCAATGGTCAAACTGTTTTGAAGGTAACCAACTATGATACCGTGTTAGATTTTCTTTATTTACAGAGCAGTGATGTTACCAATGTTCTTTTATTTCTTTAACATTAACAGTTATATCATAGACTGGACAATAATAGAAGCATAAACAATAGATAAGAGTACACAAGAGATTTATCATGGAAAAACTTCAAATGGGGGAAAAACCAACAACCTTTCTTAGATAGATTTTTTCCACAATAGTCCAACCATACACCAGCTCTTAAGAGCAAGAGACAAGAAAGAAAACCTAGCATTAGGCTAGCGCACAAGCTAGTGCTCCCAGCTACAACACCACCACCATACAAGTAGAGTGCACCTCCTCAGATAGATAGCGCACAAGAGAAAGCCTTCACCAAGAATGACCAATCTCCAAGATGTCGTAGTAGATGTCTTCTCCTTGCATCAGATTGGAGTGCCCTTCCCCAATGAATGAGTGTGTGTGTGTGTGTGTGTGTGTCACATGAGCTAGATGCCTCCCTTATTTATATTCTTCAAGTTACCTACCTGGGTCGACTTCTTCTCTGGGAATCTTATTTTCACTTTATTCTTTTCCTTGTGAGTCGACTTCTCTTCTGGGGTATTCTTCTATTGTTCAATGGTCTTCCTGGACTTTTAGAATCTTCTTCTCTTCTAAGAAAAGTTGTCTAAAGGAAAGTTCCTCCCGCAACTACCAAAACATCAACACACAAAACTCCTATTTCCATAGGTTTAGATAATAATAATAATAATAATCTATTTTTAAGGTCACGACCAAGCCACACCAAATTGGTGTATGAGACCCCCTTGTTTGTGGGACAAGGGACCCCCCTCCGCCCAGCGATTTGACTGGTAAAGTCTACGTAGGTATACATACCCTACCCCCCTCTGGATTTGAACTTGTGACCTCTTAAGAGGAAACACATGTTCTTAACCATTAGGCCCACTCAAGTTGAATACAAARCATTTGTTGATTTAACTCTATGCTTGGATATTTTTTGTTTGTATAGATGTTTAACTTTGTCACCTRTGAAGTACACAACCATAACCACATTTCCCATTTCTAACTTGAATTGCATTTATGTGAAATTGACTAAAGTCTTAAATGCATTGTAGCTTTCTTGAGCTTACYCGAGCCACATTAATCTTGAAACACCTATAATTTGACAACAATTATGTACAAATATATAAATTTGAAATTGATTAATTCTTGTATGCATTTCATTAACCGCAGTTGCTTTTTCACATGTTTGTTGTCCTTGCTTATACTTATTGTTTGTSCTTTTGGGGCACCAATCTCCCACAAAGTGGACTTTATGACTTGTACCCATAAAAACAACAAGACCTAGTCTTACACTATGTCACTCTATTATATCAAATMAAATCAAAGTTTTTGAATTTGGACTTTTCATTGTCATTTCACAATAATGTGCATATGAGTTTGTTAAACATGATACTTGCTTTGTAGTGTCCAATGAACCAACATTTTAGAAGAAAAAAAGAACAAATAGTTTCACAAAACATTATGTTTTATTACTTCTATGCTCTGAATTGGATCCTTACCCAAAAAAAACTTTTGTAAACTTTGTAATAAGCATTTAATTGTTTTTGGCAAAGTTGAAAAAATGTTCAAAATTTCCTTGGAGGTTGAAACAAACCATTGTGATGGTTGGTCTTCCAAGGCAGCGCATTAAAAATGATGGCTATGATGAAGAAGAGCATTGAATGGAACAAAGAGGAAATGAATAAGGGTGTTAGCAGAGATGAGAGCTCAAGTAAGCAAAGTGCTTGATGATCGAAGGAGATGAATACATTGAGTATGTCCCAAGATGACTGAATATTGTTGTTGAACCATGGTTGCATGCAAATTTCCTGCCAATGAGCTACAATACACTAAATTTGTGTATAACTCACACTTTTGTAATCAATTTCTTACTTTATAAAATGCCCATAAAATATAGTTTTCTCTTTGAGGGTTTCCATGGAAAAAGCTCTGTGTCCATGGTGCATTTAAAATCTTTGTGGTTGATGAATTTTTGTGATTGAGTGTTATGTTATAGTAATTGAAAGCAAATGCCATCACCTAATTTTATTCTATGGAATAGTTGGATTGAACCCATAGCTCAATCCTCCAATTATTTGATTGTTGGCATTGAGAAAAAGTTTGTGTGGTGTGTTACTAAGTCACTACAAACATTGGTAAAGAAGCATCGCTAATACTCTATTATTCCATGTTAATAACCAGCGAGTCACTCTAGATTGTGTGAACCTTATGAAACAACAATCCCCATAGTTCATTCGCACAACGTGCTTGACGTTGGGTTGTTAAGCACCTACAAGACTTTCCTTCATTCTATAGATTAATAATGCACTAACTCTTGTTATTTCTTGTGACATGTACGGTGTAAGTGTCATTTCTTGGTCTAAGTGTTGTATAAATGCACCACTAAATAATTTATTTTCTTGCATTTTGTATACATTCCAATTGTTGAGCCTTGCCTTATTCTATCCATTCATGGCATTGGCATTGGCATTACCTACAGTGATTGTGTTGGCCAATCAAATTTACCCACGACAATTTGATTTTAAACTTGTGACTATGTGTTATCTCGTTCTTGTGATTAGCTCAATGATAAGAAGAAGAGCATGGCATCTTACATTTTGTTGGGATGTATAGTAGTCACATTGAATGTGTTCTTGACATAGCGGTTGGGACTAAAACCTTTTGATGTTAATTGGATGAAACATCCAAATAGAGGACTATTATTTTGTTTTGAATTAGTTTCATTTGTTAATAGAACTGCATAACAAAGGCCATTTGAATTTGTTGTTGGACAGTGGCTTTGGAATTATAAGAAAATAAGTCGAGCATTAAAACCAGTCAAACACAAAACCATTCAAGTATGTCGATAAACAAACAGTGATTGAAGAATTCTAGACTCAACTGAGAATAATTGCAGAAATATAACAATTTAAATTCCACAATAAGCATTTGTTTGTTTTGGTGAACTGTGTGGACTCTCAATGCCTCAATTACGAATCATCTAGTATCACAATGATTTATGAAGACTTGGAGAAGCCCTGCATGGTAAACACCCACAGCGAGTACCAAAATAGTGGAGAATAATTGTTCCTGGGACTTTTGTGGAGCATTAAACCCGAAATGCATGAAATACCACATGAAGAACATGACAGGCAAGATTCAGAAGCCATGATTGCTCGGCTGGAGCAAAGCATTGCTACATGAACAAAATTGATAACGCAATTGTTGGTGAAGAAAGATTTTGAAGCAAACTCAATAAACATTGAACATGAAGAAGAGAAGGCAAACTAAGAAGATTCCACATGCGAGAAGCTCAATGATTAGGGAAAAACCACTATTTTTCTTCATCTTCCAATATTTCTTTCAAAGTTGAAGCGAAGCTTGAAATACCCATGTTTGGTATGGACAAGTTAATGCTAAAGTCTTGAATTGCTAGTCGAAACAAATGGAAGTTTATTTTAGCCTTTATAAAATCCAAGAAAGACAACAAATTTATTTTGCTTGTTTAAAGTTGACTAGGCATGCTCTTTTGTGGTGGTAGAGCTATGTGGATGCATTAAGGATAGGCAAGAAGCCTGTGATTACAAAAGGGAAGGACTTCAAGGCATTGTTGAAGACACAATTGTATCCCATAGGCTACGAAGAGGAGCAACTCATGATGTGGTAGTACCTTGAGCAAGAACAAGAACACAGGTTGCAAGAATACAATTCTACATTCAAGAAGCAAGCCATCGGGTTGAGTATCTTTTTGGGAGTGCCAAGGGTGGTGGTGAAGTAATTTGGAGGATTTTTCAGCCATATGCAAAGGCAATTGCAGCGTCTTATTGTGAAAAGCATAGACAAGAAGAGAAAGAAGGCTCTCTACATTGAGTTGGACTCCAAGAAGGGGCAGCAGCATATGGGCCAAGAAGAAACCGGTAAGAGCCAAGAAGACAATACCCACAATTGAAAAAAGGAGGGAACCTAATAGGCATTGTAAATATTGTAATGTAATGGGCACACTGAAGAGAGAAGTGTTGGATACTTCATCAGGAATTTGTGTCCAAAGTGGTTGAAGTCCAAGAAGAAAGCAAAGGAAAATACCAAGACAAAAGAAGTGGTAGAAAGCACCTCTTATCTGGAAGAAACCCTATAAGAAACACTAGTTTGCACCACATTGCAGTGGCCAAATGCCAGTGAAGATAAACATGCACTATTCTTAATCAAAGTTCAAGTGAAGAACCAAAAGGTAAATGCTTTGTTTGACAGTGATTCTCAATGTAATCTTATTTCTAAAACATTAGTTGATGAGTTTGGTCTAGAAATTTATTATCTGCTGCAACCAAGTTCACTAGCATGGTTGCAAGGGAAATATGTTATAAGAATCACTCGGAGATGTAAAATCAAGTTTGTCATTGTTGTTAGCTATGTTGATGAAGTAGAATGTGAAGTTGCACCATTAAACACCTACAGAGTGATGTTTGGTAACCCATACCTACAAGATAGGGATGCTACTTTGTAATGTCCCTGACTTGGCTAGTCTAGGAAACGCCACTAATGTGTGTGTAGGATCAAAGGTTTACAGCATATAAATGATCATACAAATAATAAACGCGACAAAGGACTGCAAAGTTTGTATTATGATATCTCTGTGGATTACAAAATGGTCGAATGCGGCTGAATAACTAACAATACTCGACTAGAACAACATACAAAGGATCTTGGCTGAAATATAAATAAGCAACTGCGACTGAATAAAATAATAACACTCGGCTAGATCAAAAGACAAAAGGATCTTAGTCGAAATACAAATAAGCAACTAAAAGATAAAACCAGGAATATGGGAGCACTGCGGAATCAATGAAGAATGATGGAAGACCTGGATGATCTTCCCGGTGACTAGGGTGTGTCTTTCAACACTGAAATCAGCCAACTGGTGTCTTCCTCTTGGAATACGCTAACCTATCTCTCCTGAGATGCGCCTCTTCTCCTCAATGACAAGTCATAATCTGCATAATGATGAATTAGGTCGTTGACCCTTCCTTTATAGCTTTCCAAAACCCTAAATCATGTTGAAACCCTAATTCGTTGTTGATTTCCAAAACCCTAAATCATGCTAAAACCTTAATTGGTTGTTGAC
>JASDQU010209896.1:0-11876 GCA_032191745.1 Picea mariana
TTGAGAAACTAGGGGGTTGGAGCCTCCTTCCAGTTGCAGCTAGAAAACAAAGGAAGTTGGTGCTTCCAATGAATGTAATTCTTTAAGACATATAAGAAAAAACATTCCGTGGTTTTCTCCCGATTTGGGTTTCCACGTAAAACACCGGTGTACTGTGTATGTGTATGTTTGTTCATTTGTTCATTGCTTATTTACTCTGCAGTTATCGGATGATAATGCTTCATTGATATAACACTTGGATTATATGGTTAAAAAGGATTAAATTGCTCTATTACTAATTCACCCCCCCTCTCAGTAATCCAACATGCTTGGGGAAAAGGAAGCAAACTGCCAAAGAGTAGCCATGGTATTGTTGCCTATAGAGGTCGCTGGTGTAATCCAACCATGAATTGAGGCCTACATGTATGAGATGCATTGGCTTGTGTCCAACTTTGTTCATAGCTGCAAGTCCTGAGAGTTCCAACATGGAGATTCTGGACTAGTTGCGCTGGAGCCTTGGAAGGAGAAGGACCGCCTGAGGGATTGCATGGAAAAGAAGGGTGGGGGTCCATTCTCTTGGGTGGTGCAAGTTGGGTAGAAGAAAGTTGGGTACTTGATTATTGTGAGTGTTGGGAAATCCTATGAGAGATTGAGTTTTGACTGGTTCGAGAAGCCAAGTAACACTCTGGAACCATCATTGTGGATTCATAGCCCTGGCTCGGGGGTGACACTACTGTTGATATTTGGAACAATAGTGTCTATGGTTGGGTGGAACGTCCTTGGTCTGAAGCCAGTTGGTGTATTATTTTATAAATATAACTGCTTTATGATTTGGTATTATTTACCTGTATATGATTGTATTCCACTCTGTATTTATTTATCATTTAATTAAATCTTTAGAATATGCATACTTGCTGGTTATTGTTGTGTATGTCTTTAGATATTTTCTTTTATGCATCCTTATTAAATTAAAAAGGTATCGGTAAGAGAAATAAGTCCAAGGGTGGGATTGAAGGTAGCGTACCCCAACCTGTGGGTGGCGGTGTATGTTACAAGTGGATTCTCACTGCCACTGAATATTTCACCAAGTGGATTGAGGCTATGCCCACCAGGAATTCCACTGACAAGGTGATCATGAATTTCTTGGAAACCAATATTTTTGCTAGATTCGGCTGCCCCAACAAGCTTATAACAGACAATGCCCAAGCATCCAATTCCAAAGCCATAATTGACTTATGTGGTATTCATAACATTTTCTTGATACATTCCATGCCTTATTGCACTCAGGGGAATGGTCTGGCAGAGTCATCAAACAAAACTCTCATCAGGATTATCAAGAAGTTGTTAACCAAAAACAAGAAATCTCGGGACTCTAAACTCAATTTTCTTTGTGGGCCGACCAAATCAACACTAAGAAGTCTCTGGGAACCTTTCCATTTCATCTTGTCTATAGTGTAGACGTTGTTTTTCCCACCCAACATGGTATACCAGTCCTAAAATTCTTGTAGGAAGAGATTGAGGAGACAAATGAAATCCAAAGGAGAATCTTCTAGATTAAAGAGGTTCAAAAAAAGAGAGAAGCACTGGATCAGAGGACTAAAGAATACCATATCAAGATCAAATCGAACTTTGACAAGAAAACTAAGAAGGAGATCTTTCAAGAAGGTGACCTGGTCTTGAGGTGGGATGCCAGAAGGGATGACAAGTCCAAGAATGGTAAGTTTGATAACCTCTGGTTTGTCCCTTTTAAGGTGGTTGAGGTTATGGAAAATAACACATTTATCTTTCACAACCTAGACGATACAGAGATCTTTGGAGGCCCAGTAAATGAGCGCTTCCTGAAACACTATTTTGTTTGAGGATGAGGGAAGCTCCCTCTTGTACCATAGATGTTTTCCTTTTATTTTTGCATTTGATTAGTTAGTTGTGTGCGAATAAAGAATGCATAGCCCAACAAAGGCACTGGAGTTTAGTTGCAATTTCAAGTTTCAATAAAGACTCCATAGCCCAACAAAGGCACTTGGGGTTAGCTTCAATGTTAATTTTTAGAGACACATGGCTGAGAGACAGTGGCAGAGATACATGGAAAGAGAGGTAAGGAAAGGAAGGTGGAGAAATTTATTAAATTCAAAGGCATTGATCTGTTGTTCTTAGCACCTCACAGGGAAGTGATATCCTCGGTTGGAGCCAATGTTGTAACCTAGGTATGCACCCTTACCCCTTCTCTCTCATTTCTCTATCCCTTCGTCGATTTTTTTTTCTTTTGGTTGATAAAGTCGGTTTCCCATCTGTTCAATGACTTGGTTTTCCTTATTGTCTTGGTTGATTGATTCTTTGCACAGAGTTTTTCTTTTTTTCTTGAAGGATAAACACATATCATGATTTGGTTCAAATTACTTGTCATCTTGTTTTCCATTGATTGAGCTTACAACAGGTCGATCAAGTATGTTGTATGCATAGGGAACAACCATGAGAAAAAACAAAACATTCAGAGTAGTCCATTTCGAGCTTGAAATATAAGAAAAAAACAAGTTAACTTTCAACGGTGAAGATCCAACAGTTCACTCCGATCGACGATTTTCGTGCATTCAGGGTTTTCAAAAAATTTGAGGTTTAACGACAAGCACAGATATCTGAAGTTTCAGAGACTTGAAGTGCCGGAGTGGGCCCTCACTGGCACGTCACTTCAAGACCATACTAGTCCGATATTTTTTCAACTCAGCATAGGCCTAAATCGCCGAAGGGCCAAACTTCCGAAGTCCCAGAGTCATAATTGATGGTTAAAGTAATCCATGTCTAATTAACTGTAAATACGAGCTAATGAATATGGGATAAAGTCACTATGGGAGATTTTCATGCTTCAAAATACAAGACTCCTGAAGTTTCGGAGCCCCGAAGTGCCGGAGTGGGCCTTCATTGCCACGTCACTCTGGGAGTTCGTTCATCCAGGAGGTTTTGGTCCAGAGCAAGCAAGTGCCGAAGTGGGCCCTCATTGCCACGTCACTCTGGGAGATTTAGATACAGAGAAAACCCAACCTACGGAGTGCCAAAGTGTCGAAGAACATGACACTCATTTGTTAGGACTTGTGGCACTCATCCGTGGAGACACATGGCTTCCATCTAGCGCTGACATGTGACACTCATTTCTGGTCATTTGGGTCCCATCATCCCCTCATTTTTGAGTGACACATGTCACTCGCCTTATGTGACACATCAACAACAGTGACATCATATGGCATCAGGCCACCACGTCACTTCGCAGCATTGTCACTCTGGGAGTTTTCCATCCAGAGAAAGCCCAATTCTCCATAGCTTCAGAGTGTCGAATTCCCAAAATATTTAAATGATAAAAATGAATTAATCTAGATTTAATTAGCGATAAGCACACACTAATCAATTCATGAGTTCGACACTCCGGGAGTTATATACGCTTTGCATTCAAAATCTCCCGAACTCCGAAGTGCTGAAGTGATGAGAAATTGCCACGTCACTCCGAGAGAAAGTCACTTCAGGATATATTCATGCTCCGCGTTCAAAATCTCCTGAGCTCTAAGAAATTTGAGCCATCGCTAAATGTGGCTAGGTGAGTTTCAATATGGCATACATATAGAACTTTAGCAGGGGCACTAAAGTAGAAGGGTCACCCAGATCGCTGATCACAAACTGATCGACGACTCACATTCATTGCAGAAATTAAAGGCGTCTGAACATTAAGCCCCCAGAGCAGTCCCACAATTGAAACCATGGTATAGCTTGAGAGGTACGTGGCAGTTGGTGGTTGATTTTGGGAGTCAGAGTAGTGTCAATCCAAACCACCCTTGACAACTTCTGCAATCAGGTGCTTATATCACGTCTAGGGTCCAATCCGAGAGCAACACGTGGCAACAAAACTGGGTGCTAAGCCAATTCATCAAAGGAAAGTCATGAGGAGAAGCATAATGCTAACAGAATGTGACCAATCCATCACAAAGAAAACAGGAATAAGGGCCACTTACGATCGAGACATAGAAACTCGTTGATAGTCAACAGGTACAGACACAATTTTTAGAATCCAGACTCTACAACACCATAATCGAGAACTCGAGAAACTATAATCCAGAATCCAAAAAAACACCAGAAGAACTACCTTTTCCTCCAGTAGATAATGTGAAGAAGCTGCCAATACAACCAGTTATCCTCTAGTGTCCTCAAACAATGCGCGTGCATGCCAATGCTCAATGCATAACTCATTTATGTCCCTCTTAGTCTTTTTCTGCCAATCCCAGTTCATTCCAATGCATGCATAAGGCCAGTTTCATAGATAGTGTTAGTTTTCAATTGTTCAGTTCAAGACTCTTTTTAGTTTAAAGAATAATAAGTGGTCTTTTATGTGTGATAAGAACCACTCTTTTTTATTAAGTCAAGTGTGAAGTATACATTACTGTACTCCAGCAGTGTTTTAGTCAAGTTAATAAGTTGTTCTACAATTATTAATGTAGAGTTAAGTCTCAGTCCTAGATGGACGAGATCCTTTGCAACTCTGATAAATATGTAGTTTCTGTATGTTTTGAGGGTTGAGCTTTTGGGGAAAGAAGATCAATACATTAGCTAGTTCAACCTGTTTTGTGCATGGATTAAATCTCACTACCTGGTGAATATACTCTTGATGACAATGTTTTGTTCAAATCTTCATGTGTTTTTATCCTATCTTGAATGCAATTTTTGATTTGTGCAAAGTACATTTCATCTCCTTCGGTTATTGTATGACTTGTATTTATTGATATGCAACCTGTGAAAACAAATAATGCTTGGTGAAGATTTGATTTTATTGCAACCCGAGGGAGTAATTGTGTTTTTGATACATGTTTAATGTCTTGAAACAAGATTTTAAGTATTAAACTTTTTGCAGCAGATTATTCATTGAGTGGTTTGTTGTTTCCCTTTGTCTTTATCTCTGTTATTTCATTGGTCTGTCATTTGTGTGCCACAAGCCAAAGAGAAACCTCATCTATATAATTTTTTTCCAACCTAACCATGCTCTTGTCTTGGTAAAACCAACCCTCTAACTGACCCAAAAAATCAAATTATCAAAAGAATAATCATTTCAAAACTTGAGGTGGCCTAGATTTTCCCTTTAGCAGTCAAGTGCAGACTTTAGGACCAACAAATAGAATACCAGGTTGGATAATATCACCCTTGTGAGACTTTGATTTTCCATAAGATCAACGCAAAGACATCTCTATACTCTCTTATCATATTCTCAATTTCCCTTCTCTCTTCTTGAGAATTTCCTTTACCTATTTTTATGAGCTTTGGACTTTCAAGTAATCCTATATTAATTTCGATGTATTCAATCTTAATCACCTGCTTCTTTTTTCTTGTACATGCCATGCCCGTTGAAAATAATTTATAATGGGACAATTCCAATGAGAAACATGCTTTCTCTTGATTCTAAATATTTGGGGTGCTCCTTCCCTTCTTCACGCCAATCTATTTCATAATTTGTGAATTCTTCTAGTTTGTTAGAGAATCTTAAAACCTTAGAATTGTCCTTGAACGCCTTCAATTGCTCAAAGTTATTTGGGATGGAGGGCATAAAGATGATTCCATTTTACCTCCTAATAACTCTTTTCAAGCATGTTTGAGAGTTGAAGTTGCTACAGATAAGGCATCTACTTGCTCATTAAAATATCTCAAATCTAATTCTAAGGGATGGAAAAATTCCATTTTATCCCAAATTGTGTTCATATATATTTTATGCCTAGCATTCTTACAATCAAATTGATCCTTTACTTGCATGAATACTAAATTAGAATCCCATACTATCTTTAAGGATTTGACTCCCATGTCCATTGTTATATCCAAACCTAGGGGGAGTGATTCATATTCTGCCACGTTGTTTGTTAAATCAAATTATAACCTGAAGGCATAACTATGGACAACATCTTGAGGGGATGTGTTCAAAACTATTCCCACATATACCAATGTTCTATATTAGGCTCCATCAAAGTTCATTTTCCACATAACATTATTGTTTTCTCTTGGAGCTGTGGAGTTTTCTAGAACAATATAGGTTCCAAGATCCTCTTCAAAGAAAACCACTCATTCATTGGATCTTAGGAATCTTCTACATGGTTTTTATTCATTGTCTATCTATGCAATGCCACATAAGTGTTTTAACAGGTGGGTATTGTAGCATACAATAAATCCATTTGAATACTACCTCCTAAATTTGCAGCCCACTTCTGTGAGATGAGCATTCTCTAAGCATTAAGAACATCTATGACTACTACATCCATGAACAACGCGATGTCCAAGTTTG
Source organism: Picea mariana (assembly GCA_032191745.1). Taxonomy (NCBI): domain Eukaryota; kingdom Viridiplantae; phylum Streptophyta; class Pinopsida; order Pinales; family Pinaceae; genus Picea; species Picea mariana. The sequence continues at coordinate 6,281 of JASDQU010209896.1, forward strand.
CAACTAGATTCACTTAAAGGTCCTTAATCAAACTACATACTTTTATTTATTTAGAGTACATAGCACAAACATTCCCATATGGCCTAGTGGTCTTTAAGCCTAGCTGGTTCATGAATTTTAGTGACATGACTTTGGTTGAAGCTCCTGAATCCAACATGCACTTATGGAGGAATACGTCATTCACTAGTAATGAAAGGAAGAAATGAATATGGCTACCATTTCATTTCCCTTCTTGGGTGATCATTGTAAGACTACTAGGTGATCTTCATGGGTATCAATGACTTGACTTGGTTAGACAGATTTTTCCAATACTGAGTAGCTTTGTCAAATTTGTGTTTATTGAGGGAAACTTAGTTAATTTTGTTAAAGGAAAATGAACTTTAACATTACTAACTCAACTTGTTATATCAATATTTATATTGGGTGATGCACTTGTGGAGGGTTCCTCTTGAGAGACTTCTTTACTTGCCTCAATGGGTCGCTTATTCTTTGGGAACCTCATATGACCTTGGCTTTCCACTTGAGGTACATTATTTTTTATTCATTAGTAAATGAGTCTCTTATCTCTCCTTTCCTACATTACTTGGACTTCCTCTTGAGAAGGATTTTCACCAAACATCCTTGTAATTCTATCAAGATCCATACCCCTATTTTTAATTTGTTTCATATTCTCTTAAGACAAATAGTAATATTTCATTCCTTCAAATAGATTGTTACATGTTTCCAACTATTTTTCATTATTAATATTGTTTACTTCATCATCGTTCAATTCTATGAATCTAGCACACAATGTTTCCTCATGAAAATCTTGGAAATCATGGCATTAAAATATATGAGACTCATGATAAACTATATTTGTTGGTTCTAACAACAGAATTTGATTTTGAGGAGGGTCTCAATCCCTTTCCCATCTATCATTTCTTGGGGGACACCTATTCTGATTTTGAGCTCTTTGTAATATCCCAAATCCCTAGGATCTTAATATCTACGATTAACATTGGGAAACTATATGCAGCTCTGATGCGCTGGGGTTTTTGGTTGAGTTTAATAAGGTTTATGACTGCGTTTCAATTTTTTTGGTTGCATTTTGATGTATTTAATTGTTTTATATTATGCATGAAAATAGATTTGGGACACATATAACACCAGATTAATGGATCCAAAAAAGGCGTTATATATCTATGGCATGTAATGATGAAGGCGCTGCATGCAACTGCAAATTTGTCGAAAAAATGTTGCTGCAACTGGAAATATGCCCTGGTGGCTATACTCGTCGGAACAACCTAGAAACTGTCTCAGATGATGTGCCCTTATCTCTAACCAAATCTCCCTATATCATATATGGAACATCGATCCTTTGCTACCCTATCAGAACCCCATATGGACTCCTCAAGCCTCCACACACTTCCTCTGCTAGATGTCACATTTTAGACGTTTTACCTAGCAGGAATTTATGAGATCATTCTCATTGGATACGCCCTAGCATACTGTCAACTGGGTCAAAAGGAATTTTATTTCTTTGCTCTGGTTGGGTCTAGCGACCCTGGAAGGTTGGAATCCTCCCTCAAATCCTCACGCTGGATCTGTCTCTGCTGCTATAGACTGCAATGGTAACTTGATGAAGAACCTGAATAGTCCCTCTAACAAATTAGGGTGTGTCTTTCAACATCGAACTCCGTCATTTCCTGTGGTTTCCTTTAGAACTCCAAAAAACACAAGAAGGTCGATTTCCTCCTCTCTAGTTTCTAATTTCCAATTCACAAATCAACATCATGAACCAACAACTCAAATTTTCTCCTTTTATATCCCACCTCTTCTAATTCTTCGTTGAATTTATTCATTAAGTGACCTTTTCTCCTAAGTTCTAATTCAATATTCACTTAAGTCACTTAAACACCCTTTTTACCCCCTTTTTAATTACTTAATGTCATTTTCAACTTAGGATTTTCCTCTAATTGACATCAAATAATTATTTTGTCCCCTTTTTCTCTGACTATAGCCTACGGGAACCGAAATAGGCTACTTAGTCCCTCCTCCTGGAGTCATCACTAGGAACATGACATTACATTCCTCCCTTCCCAATATTGATTGTCCTCAAGCAACATCAAGCTAGGGTGTTGTAGGATCTTATCCCCCTCCCAGGTAGAATCCTCAACATGAATCCCCCTCCATTTGATTAGGCACTCTTTGATAGTCCAACTCAACCTGCACTCCCTATGCTCCAAAACCTCCTCCAATACCAACTCCAACTGACCCTCCTCATCTAATGGTGGTATCTCCTCTGAAGTAATAACCTATTGTCCCACCGCCTTCTTGAGGAAAGAAACATGGAATAAATTGTGGATCTTACTGTCCTCTGGTAGCTCTAACTCATAGGCCACCTCACCAACTCTCTGTATGACCCGGTAAGGTCCATAAAATATGGGTTTCAGTTTTTCTGCTCTATTCTTTTTAAGAGAGGATTGTATGTATGGTTGTAATATTAGAAATACCAAATACCCCACCTCAAATCTACACTCTACTCTATGTCGGTATGCATACACTTTCTATTGATCCTGCGCTGCTTGAAGGTTTTCCTTCAATATTTTTGAGAATCTTTGTGACTCTCCTCTATCCAATATTTGGCTCTGGGAGCCTTGTTGTCCCCAAATATTGTCTCCAAAAATGATGGTGTGTCATACCCATACAATTCTATGAATGGTGACATCTTGATGGACATGATATTTCGTGTTATAATAGTACTCGCCCATATGAAGCCACTTTACCCACGTGCATTGTTGTTCCCCTACATAGTTCCTCAGGTACCCTTCCACCCATTTATTTACTATCTCAGTCTGTCCATCGCTATGTGGATGGTAACTGGTACTCATAGCCAAATCTATCCCCACCAATCTAAACAAATCTTGCCAAAATGCAATGATGAAGCGTCCATCTCTATCTCTCACTATCTACTTCGACAACCCGTGTAATCTGAAGATCTCTATGAAAAATATCTCTGCCACTTGGGAGACTTTATGCTCTGTGGGTATCGCAAAGAAGTGTGTGAATTTGGTCAATCTGTCGACCACTACAAAAACACAGTCTATACCCTGCACCGTGGGCAGTCCTATGATGAGGTCCATGGGGATACTCTCCCATTTCTGCTCCGAAATGGGTAGAGGTTGAAGTAACCCTGTCGGGTGTGTCTGATCAGACTTGTTCTGCTAAAAATTCATACACTCTTGGACGTGTCTTAGAACATCATCTTTGAGACCCTTCCATGAGAATCTCTCTCTAATCTGCTTGTAGGTGTTGAAGAATACCTGGTGTCCTGCTGAGGGTGAATTGTGACTAGCCTTCATAATCTTTTCCTTTAGTGTATATTGTGGGACTAAATAGAGATTGTCCTCGTATAATATGGCATCATCCAACATTTGATATCTCTCATCCACCACCTGTCCATCAATCACGTCACAAGCAATTTTTTTTTTTGGAATACTCCACCAATAAATGTGCCTTCCAATCCGTGGATATGTCCATCGACAAACAACTAGATGGTCTCCTAGATAAGGCATCAACTACAACATTCTTCTTTCCTTTAACATAACTAATGTCTAAATAAAAGGCTTGGACCTTTGAAACCCATTTATGTTGTCTCTCACCGAGGTCCTTCTGATCCAAGAAATACATCAAGCTATTGTTATCGATTTTCACCACAAATCTATTTCCAACTAAGTATTGTCTTAATTTTGTTAAGGCGTGCATGATAGCCACTGTTTCTTTGTCATAGATAGAGTAGATTCTCTCTGACTCGCTAAGCTTCCTACTCTCAAAGACTATGGGGTCCCCCTCTACATCAATACTTCTCCAATCCCCTCTCATGATGCATCGCACTCCAATACAAAAGGTTGTGAAAAATTGGGAAGTGTTATATCTGGACATGTGCTCCTAACCTCCTTCATTTTCTCAAAAGTGCGATGTGATGCCTCAGTCCAGTGGAAAGCCCATTTCTTTGTCAAATCGATGAGTGGTTCCCCTAAATATGATAATCCTCTCACAAACCTCCTGCAGTAACTGCATAACCCAAAGAATCCCCTCAACTCGATGATATTCTTGGGTGTTGGCTAATCCAGAATGGCCCTGATCTTTTCCTGATGTACTTGTACCCCATGCTCGTTGATAATGTGGCCTAGATACAACAACTTTCTCATTCCGAACTCACACTTGAAATCTTTGGCATATAATGACTGTGAGTACATAATGCTCAAAACCTCATCCAAGTGTGCTAGATGCTCTTTCCACGTCCTACTACATATAAGGTTGTCATTGAAGAAGACCAAGAGATACTTCCACAACTGTCCCATGAAAAATTGGTTCATACAACACTGAAAGGTTGCTGAGGTGTTGTTCAAACCGAAGGGAATGACCAAGAACTCAAAATTCCCAAAGTGGCATCTGAAGGCGATCTTCTTGATGTCCTGCTCTTTGATGGTGATATGGTGATAACCTGAGTGAAGATCTATCTTGGTGAGGAAGAATTCTCCAAGTAGCTCATCCATCAACTCATCTATACACAGAATGGGGTACATGTTTTTTTATGGTCTTCTTATTGAGTGCACAATAGTCTATGCACATCCTCAGTGTGTCATCCTTTTTCAGGACCAAAACTACGGATTAAGCAAATGGACTAGTTCTAGGCCTGATGTGCCCCATCTCAAGAAAGTCCTTGATTGCCTTCTCAATATCACCCTTGAACCTCTTAGGATGTCTGAAGGGTGTGGTGATCACTAGTTTCGTCCCCTTTTCTAACTTAATCGTGTGCTCAAATCCTTTGTCTTGTGGGCACCCTGGTCATATCGACCCAAATACTGGTTCATACTAGCTCAACATTTCCTTGATATTAGGATGATAATACTATCTGCCATCTGAATCCCTCTTGGTTGTGATCAAACACTCGACAACATATGCCACATCTCCATGCCTGAAAATACTCTCCATCCTCTTTTCCAACATTATCCTGGGTGCTCTTGTAGACATGCCCCTCAACACCACCTTTGACCCATTTGTATATTTGACGGTCATTGTTAGGGTATGGTAATTGAAACCAACCTCTCCCAGTGAGTACAACCATCAAAATCCCAATACTGCATCAATATCTGATAAGTCAAATACACAGAAAGTGTCTATCACAGTGTAGTTTCCTAGTTTAACCTTCATATCCGGTACCCTCTCCAAGAACGTCATGGTGTACCCATATGCCACTGCAACAATGAATCCCTCAAACTCCTCAATATGTAATCCCTTCTTGGATACTAAATATGCATCTATAAATTTATGGGTTGCCCCACCATCCACTAATGTTGTGACTTGTTGTCCTTGAATGAAGCCCTTGAGCCTAATGGTTTCATATCTAGGAACTCCTGAAAGGGTTACTATGACCCCACCCTTCACTAGTAATTGTTAGAAAAATAGGACCGCGGAGCACAAAAATAAAACAAATGCAAAAACAAAACACAGAAGACACACAATACAAGAGAGACACAGATTTACGTGGTTCACCCAGTGTGGGCTACGTCCACCAGATAAATTGCCAGGTCCTTCCTTTATTATTATCCAA
>JASDQU010209896.1:11976-34934 GCA_032191745.1 Picea mariana
GTAAATACTTCATGGGGTATAAACACGGCTAAAAGAAAGGACCTCTGCATCAGGAAGATAATCAGGCTCCACAACCAACAATAATTGTGGTTTTTCCATCCCACCTGACTGCAGTTCTTCTTGCGATTGAGGTTTCTTTGGAGGATGTCCCTCCTCATGTGCATGCTCCTCCTCCGAGCCACTATATGGTGTGGAGTTGATCTCCTCCACCCCTTCATCACTATCTGATTCCACCTCAATGTAGTGGATCAATCCCTTGCCCATACCTTTGTTTCTAGGAACCCATGGATCTATACAAGTGAAGCATAACTTCTTCCTCATAATCTCTCACCTAGTCTCATCATCCAGTTTAGCTTTTCCTTTCCATTTCCTTGGAGGATTTCTCTGATCCTTGTCTTTCTGTGGAACAAAGGGTTTGGTGAAGGTCTTTGGTTTCTGCATTGATTCTCCCATATCTCTAGTGTGCAATATGGCATCTTGTAGGGTGCGATTCTTGAAGGCCTTTACCCAACCCCTCAATGGATCTGCCACTTCCTTAATTAAAAGCATCACCAACCTATGCTTAGATATATTAGACACCGCTACTGATTTCCTCTAAAACTATGTAATGAAGGCATCAACCGATCCAGTCTGTCACAACTATGTCAGATATCTGAAGTGGATTTATGGATCCCTCTGATCAAACCTCTCCATCATTCATTCTCTAAACTCCAAGTAGGATGTGATACGACTATGACCCAAGGTCACCAATCCATGATACCACCACTTGTGGGCTTCCCCCTTCAAGTGAAAGGTAGTGAAGCTTATAGCTTCTGAATCTCTCATCTGGTTAAGCTTGAAATAGGTATCAAGCTTTTGGACCCATGCCTGAGCTTAACATCTGGACGAGCCGTCGAAAGAAGGGATGGTCAATTTCCCAACTTTCTTGATAAAGTCCATGTTCTGGGGCTACATGTTACCTATCTCTGCCTCTCTGGGTCTGTTTTGGTACTTAATCGAACAATAGTCCATAAAACTCATGTCAGCGTGGAACTTTGGCCCCAGTGCCAAGTAGTCTCTCATGTAATCTACAAACAGATCTATATGGTCTATCTGCCCCTGTTTGACATGTCTCATTTGTTTCCCATGTATTGGATGTCCAATATGTTATTCTCCCTAGAACTGTGGGAAGAGAGGCTCGGGAATATTTCCCTCTGATATATAGGTGTGAGTGGGTGTCTGGTGTCCACTCAACCCTGCTGGGTTCCCACTGGATCCAGTCACTCCACCTCCATGGTGTCCCATGGAACCACTTGCTCCACAAACTATATTTGCACCAATCGTTCCCATGCTGTTCTGGATCAGATGTGTACTGATTTCCATCTGTGTTATGGTGTTTATCATGTCTCATTTACCCCTAGTGAAATCATTCAACATATCCTAGGTACTGTCGTAAGGAGATTCTGGGCCATTCCTCTTTCCCTCTGGAATATCATGTCTGTCACCCATATTACCTTCTATTTCGACCTTTGTCTCTGAACTGATATGATCTCTTTCTTTTTCCTCTATCTCTGGCTCTGTATCTGAATTGATATGGAAGGGAATGTAGTATCCCCTGTTTTTGTCCCTTTTGTCTCTACTATGACCCCTACGGTACTGAATTTACTCATCCTCGATATGACCTCTGCCCTCTGGGTATTCTTCACATGTTCCCAGAATCATGGGGTCATGAGTTAAGCGCTTCTTCACAGGCTAGTAGGATGAAGGATCTGATACCACTGTAATATCCCAAATCCCTCGGATCTGAATATCTACAGTCAATACTAGGAAACTATCTAAATCTAATGCGCTGGGGTTTTTGGATGAGTTAATAAGGTTTCTAACTTTGTTTCAAGGTTTCTAGATGTGATTTGATGTATTTAATTGTTTTATATCATGCATGAAAATATATCTGGGACAGAGATAACACCAGATGAATGGATCTTAAGAAAGTGCTACAGATCTATGGAATGCAATGAAGAAGGCGCTGCAAACATGTCGGAAAACTACTATGGCAACTGGAAAATGTGCCCTAGTGGCTATACTCATCGGATCATCCTGGAAAATGTTTTAGATGATGCACCTTGCTCTCTAACCAACTCTCCCTATCTCAAATTTGGAACATCGATCCTCTGTTGCCTTGTCAGAACCCCAGATGGACTCCTCAAACCCCCACACACTTTCTCTGCTAAATGCCACGTTTTAGATGTTTTACGCAGAAAAAACATTATGAGATCAGTCTCATTGGATGCACCCTATGCTACTCTCAATAGAGTTAGAAGGAATTTTCTTTCTCTACTTTGGTTGGGTCTAGAGACCCTGGAAGGTTGGAATCCTCCCTCAAATCCTCATGTTTCACTAAATAAATGCGCACTAACTTGTGCTAGATCTATATTTGATGATGTAGACTGCAATGGTATCTCAAAGAAGAACCTGAATAGTCCCTCCAACAGACTAGGGTGTGTATTTCAACACCGAACTCCGTCAATGGCTGTGATTTCCTCCAAAAATCCACAAAACACAAGAAGGCCAACTTCCTCCTCTTTGGTTTCTATTTTCCAATTCAAAAATCGACATCATGAACCAACAAGTCAACTTTTCTCCTTTTATATCTCACTTCTTCTAATTATTCGTTGACTTTATTCATTAAGTGACATTTTCCCCTAAGTTCTAATTCAATATTCACTTAAGTCACTTAAACACCCTTTTTAATTACTTAATATCATTTTCAACTTAGGCTTTTCCTGTAATTGACATTAAATAATTCTTTTGTCCCCTTTTTCTCCGACTATAGCCTACAAGAACCAATATAGTCTACTTAGTTTTTCCTCCTGGAGTCATCACTAGGAACGAGACATTACACTCTTTCCACTTGAACTAGCATGTTTTGCAATGCATTACTTTGTTGAGTGAAATTAGTTTCCATTCATTTCATTGCATCCATTATAAAAACTAAAGAATTGGGTGTCAAATCATCAATGTTCATGGTTATTGGCTTAGGTTCTACCTTAGATGAACTTGCTCTAGGTGGCTAGGAAATTGGGCTTCTCTGAGAAGACCGAATCAACATCTAAAATCTTGGCCTTAGGTTAGGCATATTTTAGATTTGTAGGTTTAGATTGATTGAGAAAAAAATTGAATTATCCTTGATATTCATTTAGATAGTATAATAAAATAGTGGTCGGGGTTAGTTGAAGATGATTAGGGATAACATGAATCAATTTACCAAATCTTGAATTAAATTCATCAATTGTTTCATTTTCATTCCTCTTTACACTATTTAAATGCATTCATAAAAAATATACAATCCGTTTTTCATTTCCATCTAGAAAATAAAGTGTTCCTACAACCATCCAGAGAGTTTATGATATCATCAACCAAGTTAGTAAACCATTTACAAGCATCTTTGTTCAATGATAAGGAAAAACATTTGAAAAGAACATCAAGGTGTTGTAGACTTTCACTTCTAAAGAAATCCATAAAATCATCTCAGTGATCATAAGCAATAATAACATTATCTTCATGAAATATAAGCAATCTTTCAAGTGATTTAGGTAGATCATGGAGTTGGCCAACTATAGTAGAAAAGTCAAAGGGCCTATAACAATCATAAAGCCAAGGGGAAACCATTATTCTTTGAGGATTACAAGAATTTTTGTTATTTGAAAATAAATTTCATATATTTTGAACTGACTCAAAACCCAAATTATCACTATCTTCCTTAGCTTTATGCTTGTTTAGTTTTAATTTATAATATTTTGCAGGTTCAAGGATTAGACGAACAAGACCTTGAGTTGTACTTTTTGTATAATATTTCTTAGGTAAATTTTATTTAGACGGAGTCACCAAGTGAGCTAAATGAAACAAAGTTAAGAATTATGCTCTTCAAATGAAATAAAACTATCTCCTTCAAAATTTAAGAAATGGAATTTATCCTCGACAACAACGCCAAAATGTTGCCTCTTCAACTCACATTTAAGTGGAAAAATACCTAATCCATAGATGTAACCTTGAGGTAACCTTAGGGTAAGTACCACTGTCATATTAGTACGATTCTCCTCTTCACTTTTGGTTGTCTCTCTAAGGCCAAGGGGGGTATTCCTAAAGTATACGAAGAAATATAACTAAGTCTAGGAGATTAATTGTTTGAGAGCCCAAGACTTAACAAGTAAATCCTAAAGATGATAACAATATGATGAAAATATTCACTTTGTGAAATAACAATGAGCTAAATCTAATATAAGATATATCTTTGAAAGTACAATGATTCAACACTTAAGGAAATCTTAATGTAGTGGTTCATACAAGTCAATTATAGAATTTATAAACCAAGCATACATCAACTAGATCCAGCTTAGATAAACCACTTTATAATTATATGGATCTATGAAACAAATATGGTTTTATGATCTTATTTAGGGAAATTTCTATATTTTAACAAGTGGTTAAAACCACTTTTTAAACCTATCTATTGATGTGAAATTAAGCTTGATAGGTTAACTTGCAAATCTTATTATTTATATGCAAACTGCAAATTCCATATTTTCTTAATTAACTAATAACCCAAGTGAATGATATATAATTGAAGAAACAACTTGGAACAAATCATAATTAGGGTTTGATGAATGAACTTGAACAAATTCCAAAATTGCGGTCTAAATAAAACAAGTGTAGGAAATGAATTTTAGCTATGCGAAATGACTAGACTTGTATTTGAAATCTGATAAATATATTCATAAAATTACGTTAGGTTTCAATAAACAAAGAAAAGTAAATCGTTTTTAGATTTTTGTATTGTGGTTGAAGGGAGAAACCATTTCCAAATAAAATCCTAGGGCTTGTTATCCCCTAGCCTAGGGGTAACTAAGGAGATAATGTCTTGAGGTCCACATGTCCTAGACATGGAGTACCGAGAGCCAGATGACTTGAGCATGGCCCTGGAGGGCCCCTCTTTTCTTCAATGTAGTCCACTTATCACCAAAAACAATATCCATACCACCAGCCTTGTCCTGAAGTAGCAGTGGGTCTTTCTCCATGATGTAATGAGTCAGGGTATCATGGTATGTATCACTCTGATTTTTGAAGAACTTGAATATGTTTTATTGAATCCTCATTCATTTCATGACGTTTTCTTGGAAATTATGCTCTTTGCCTTTTTCATACCTGGAAGGGTAACATGGTTGTTAGTGGGTGGGTCTATGAAGAGTCATCCTCCATTCCTTCCATACTTACCACTTTCCATCTTTATTCCTTCCATCTCCCCTATCCTTTTTTGAGCATTGGGATTGGCTACGCTAGGAAGGGTTGTATCTTACCTTGTGGGAATAATAGGCTAAAGTCCCAGAGGGTAAGAGTAGATGGAAAGAGTTAAAATCCAAATTTTGAAACCTTTGAGATGCTTCACCCAGGGATCCCCGAGAAAGCAGTGAAAATCTTCTCAGTAAGAAAAGGGGACCCATAAGATACATAAACAATCAAGGTACTAGTTGGTGGATATGAGGTCTCATCACGAGCTGACCTATTATGACCATGGGCATGTAGTGGTACGACATTACCACCTAACTAGTAACCAAACTAGGGTAGTAGCTCTTGGTGGCATAGCCAACAGAAAGGGGGTCTCATCACTAGCTAGCCTTCTCATTTTCGTGAACTGTTTGTGGATAACGCTGTCACCTCTGGTCATCAAGCTAGGATAGTGGTCCTCAACTATACCCTTGAAGAAAAAGAAAGACATCAAAATAAATAAAGCTAAGAATAAAATATAATGAATATGATAGGAAACAATTGAATTTATGACAAGGTGCAACTCGTCCTCTACAAAGGCACCCACAGGTAAGACTTTACATTTCCCTATCATTACATGCACCCCATGCCCAAACACTTACCCCATGCCACCCCATACACTTACATGACTTGCATTAGATCCTAGCTGGGAAGCACCCCAAACTTAAGAGAGGTTAGCCCAATAGGACACCCTGAGACCTTCTCCAAATTTAACTTGTCAAATTGCATAACGTCTTTGAGCGTTTGTTTGGGTTAAAGGGGGGTTTGATGCACATGTTTGGGTAATTTAATTATTGGATGTGATTTACATGTTATGATCCCTGTGACTTATGAACCCATGGAGGGCGTACTTGTTGTTGTTTCAGGACCTTTCCCGGTGGACAGGTACACATGAGGGAATGATTAGCTTGGACCTTCATGGGGGCTTAAATCCCACAGATGGATGTTGCAAGCCCAACCAAGGGTAAGAAGAAACCGAAGATTTGCACTGGGAAAAAGAAGGACGTTCCCTTTGGAGGCACCCTGGCATACCTAGACCCAGGGGGACCTTTATCTTCCACATGGATGTTATCCCTTGAGGGCCCTAGATGTCACCATCATAGCCCTAAACATCATATGGATCTAGGGTTTCAATTTGGAGGTAATTATGAGCCCGATGGCACATGTGGGCATCATTCGGGGCTTTTGGAGGCCAAGAACCCCACATTTCTAGCTCGATGTTCCACCTATGGGCCTCAATGTCACCTTATAAGGGCAGAACGTCACCCTTGGAGGTGTCTTTAGATGCTAATTAATTTTTATTATGTAAAAATTGAATTTTATTGTAAATTGGCCAGGTCAGCGTTAATTTTTACCTAAAATTAATTAAAGGTCAAAGCTTTGTATAAATAAACATAAAGTACTCTCATTTTCATCATCACAACTTGTCATCTAAGACAAGAGGTCTGAAATTGGTTCCCTAGTGAGGGTTATTGGCTGAAATTGTGAGGCGCACTCTTGTATAAGGCTATTTTTTTGGTAACTTGGATCAATCTTGGAAGTTTTTATGGTGATCTTGCATGGTATTCTCATGATTACTCTTGGTGAAAGTAAGTAAAATATGAATTTTTTTCATCGATTGAATGGTTTGTGTATCGTTTTATTTGCTCATACAATATTATGAAATTGCATGGTATACTTAATGCTTGAAGTAAGGAACTTAAATTGCTACTTTATTACTTTCTATCTGCCAAGCTTTTCATTGAATTGATCTAGTAACTAGTGAAACCCTAGAGCTCTAAATTGTTAGCACTCTAAGGATTTTGACTTAGTTATATTTGCATAAGTTTTACTCCATAAGAATCCTAAGGAGAGCAAGGTTTTAGGGCCTAGAATTTCCTACGCCCTAGCATCTTGTCTCTTGAGGTCAATGCATATGGGGACTTAAGTTACTACTTCTCCTATACATTTTCCCTCTTAGACTTTTGTGCATTATCATAAATTGATTTGCAGCCTTAGAATAAGTCATCCACTTTGACTCCATAAGCCTTAGAATGCACTAGTTCTTTCCTCTCTCTTGTTGAAGGATTGATCAAACACTCAAACACTTTTCTCCTAATATTTTACTAACTATCTCTAACCCTATTTTATCCTAGATCACTAACTTATTTTCTGCTCTTATAAATGTTTGCTACAACCATCTAATTGCAGCAAATTTTCTGCATGCTCAACATTAATTGCTAGCTAATCATTTCAGAAATTGCTTGTGACAATTTATTATCATTCTACATAGTCAATGCTATAATTTCATTGTCTTTTCAAGCTTTTCTGAGGAGTATTTGTTGCAGTTGTTACAATTTATCAATTGTTGTTGTAAACTTATTGACTACTGCAATTTCATATCATCTAGAACTTATTTTCACAGTCTATTGTCTATTGAGGTATTATTATCATATTTGTACTTGGGATTATTGTATTTGCATGCTATATTGTCTTGTTTCGGGTAGGTACATCAAGCACTTCATTAACCTCACTTTTTAGACATAGACTTAGTGACTTTGGTAACCAATGAGAGGGGGGAATATATCTTGACCATAACCCTAATTTTCTATCCCTTTAGGTTACTGGGGACACCTCCCCTGGGGTAGACCTTGCCTATCGCTAAAAAGTGGGGATTTCATATTAAGGTGACAGTGATAGGATATCATGTTTGTTACACAAATCTCCTTTACTTGCTTTGGGCCTTGGGAAAGTACAGATTGCGTGATAACAATGCTAATGGGGTCAAAGACTATCTTAGAGGGCCTATTTGTTATGTAATTAGGGCTTTAAATGAGGCATGAAATATCACTAGATCCACCCTAACATGCTAGAAATAAATGCAGAAATTCAACAAGGAATGGCTCCAAAAGATGCTCCTTCAACTAGCAACTTAAATTACACTAGAAATGGACTCAATAAGATTTGAAACTATTCATAATATACATCATGCAAACTATTATATCCAAAAATAAGATAACAAAGGATAAACGAGGTGTTACACACTAGACACCTTCCAAGTAGTATATGTACTCATCAAATGGATCAAGTCGCTTGGCCTTTGCTATGTGAAAGAATCAACACCACTTCAAGATTGAAGAACCAAAATATTCAACCACATATGCAAGAAAATCCTTGAACAAAATTCCAAAATAACCTTAATGCTTGATATTCAATAAATGCTCTCTCAAATATTCTAACAAAAACAAAATAACCAAGGGAGCCTCTTATATAGAGTTTTAGGCTCAACAACCCTCTCAATAAAATAATATTATCCAAGTTGAAAATCCTTAGATCTAGACTGGGAAATCATAAATAAGCTTTATCCTCTAGCTACCTAAGGAGTATAGGGTCAAACAATGCATACAAAATGAAGCGATTATTCCACATGTACACAAGTCTCCATGGGAGGAGGACGTCTCCATCAAAATGGGAGAAGGCTAGGTGAAAAGGCTCCAAATTCTAGACTCTAGTCAAGGAGGGACACCTAACAACCTCCATAAAACAAGGTCAATTCCTCAAAATATGAAAAAACTAGCATGAAAGGCATCAAATGGTGGAACGTGTGGCTCCAAAAGGTGGACGAATCCTCTCCAAATGCTCTAGCCATCCAAAGGTGAAGTCTCCAAGGTCCAACCAACTCCTTAATCCATTCCAATTGTCACCTCCAAGAGTTAAGGGGTCCAAAACAATATCAACATCCAAGCAAGATTCTAATGGCCTCATCAAAAGGTGGATGACTCCACAAGAAGGGTGATGTAAGCCTCCAAATGTGTGCCAAATAATGGAGTAATCCAATGGGGATGACATGTCCTCATATAATAAACCATAATGCATGAAAAACAACCCTCAACATGGATGGGAATTCAAGGGAGGTCCCCTCCATCATCCAAGTTCATAAAAATATGTAGAAGGGGAAACAATTCTCGACGTGAAGGTATTTTACATGATCCCAAGTGCCAAATACATGCCAAATAACCCAAAAGTTCTAGGGAAATAATCACCTAGTCCAAAGTGTGACATACATACATCGACAGATCCATGCTTAGGATAAAGGGGAAGTTTTCTTCTGAGAAAAAAACTTTACAATAACATAGCATAAATTTTACAAATACTAAAGTGAAAAACCCTAGGGGAAATCTAAGTCGTGTTTCCCAATAGACCCACCCTAAGACCCCTACACAACCACCTTGACCATAAATGATCTCTATAAAATAGTTGGAATGAGCCATAAGGGTAGGACTAGACTTGAAATGGAATCTAGAAGGATAGGCCATGACCAACCACAAGGGTCTAAATAAACCACCTAAGTAAAAAACACACTTTACATAGATCACTAAGCATGGTCTAGTGAAAATACAATGGTTACACCAACACAACGTTTGGCTCATCATGATACATCAAAATTTCCTTGTGAAGGCACAATTGATCATGGAACATTGAGTTTTGACATCATAAAAGATGTGCACATAATCAACTCAGATCTTGGGACAATATGGTGAAGAAAAATGTGGCTAGCTTGATGCAAATTTGAGGGGTAACAATTTCTAATTTGGTTGCTTATGAATTTTTGATCTACATGTAATAAAATCCATTCATAGTAATTCCTATTTTCAATTGGGATTTAACAAGGGTGGTATTAATTTCTTTTAGAAGGTTACATTTCTTGACGTATCACCCAATTTCTCCTTTTATTTTCGAATAGAATAAACTTTCACGACTAAAATGATTTTGAGCAAGCGAAGCTTAGGGATCAAACATAATTTTGGGATTATTAGGAATACATTTTCTCCATGTGGATTGGAATTCATGTGTTGGCCACTTATGAATTTTCAATAGACATGTAATAAATTCCATTCTCAATGATTCCTATTTTCAATTGGAAATTAATAAGGGTGGTAGTAATTTAGAGATTTGACATTAGTTTATCTTATCCTTTTAGAAAGTTACTTTTTTTTGACATAAAACTAATTTATCTTTGGAATATGTTAAGATTATCATTTTATCGGATATATTGGAGATGCCTATTGTATTTTTTTTGAATCCCAACTTTGCATCAACATGATACAAACACCGACTTTAACATGGGGTGCAAGGATTGGAACTTTGCAAATATCCCATGCAAAATCAATGACTCTAAGAATTTCTCATGGGGTGTGTTAGGACTAGGAATTACCCTCACACTGTAATGAGGATAAGCCCAATACCCATCAGTTTATACAGTAAATGTAAATGAGTTTTAAGGGGGTCATAACGTTCTAATTCAGAAAATCTGGACTAGCATGCACCAGCCATTGAGGTCTTGAATCAACTTCAGTCAGTAAGTTGGAGTAAGGGTGAGTAGGAGGAAGATTTAGTGAGAAAAGTGTAGAGGTCCACTATGAATATCAAATTTTCTAGCATTCTAAGGAGGAAAAATTTAAACACAAGGTCCTCTTGGATTCAAATTTCAAGCAAGATGAAAGAAATCATAACAGTACTATAATCAAACATTTATCATAATACAGTTACAACAATCCATGTGAATCAATCAAACATGAACTCTCTCAGCATCAGAGGCAAATAAGATGGAGAAGAAGCTGACTTTCATTAAACAAGATATCTCAAAAACAAATACATAACTAGAGAACCAATGTTCTTCATCAAAAGTTTACAATATGGGAGCACTGCTCAACCATCGACCTCTACAAAATATTAAAACTGCCTATATATAAGTAGAACTGCAACCACCAGGAATGTGATCAGATCAGTGCCTTCAAAGCCTTTAGTCGGTGCCCGCTCAGTCAGACTGTGCAGGCCTTATCATGTTAGACACGATCTCACCTCAATTATGTGCTTTGAAGGAAAATCTGTCCGGAAAGAAGCTTTGGATTGACAATCTTCACTCACGGTCGTTCTCAGCATGCTTTCCATTTATGTGGTGAGACGAGTTTTCAACCACCTTTCTCACTTTCATTAACGACCTGCATTGGTATTGAAACACGACTTAATGTCAAGGGGGAGGCCACACACTGCTCTCGGTTATGATGCCATATAAACGCGTGATTGCGGGGCCTCTCAAAGGTGTTTTGGGTTCACACCGCTTCTGAGCCCACAATCCACCACCTTTTTCCACGTATTACTTTTGCCAAACCATGGTTTCAATTGTGGGACCGCTCAAGAAAATTATTGCCCAAGCATATCGTGTCCCCGCAATGGACTGTGGTCATCGATCTTGTGATCTTGAGATGAGGCTCCCTGATCAATGACCCAGATTTGGTGCTTTAGATTGACGGATCAGATCTTCCCTCTTCAAATCAACAGTTGAGATCTGCTTCGTGAATCAGCCTTCGGGAATTTCAATTCTCAAACCACATTTCCCTCTAAGAAAAACCTTCGGAGGTGAGGATTTGATGATGTGTGGCTCTTGCTAATTGAACGGTCCAGATCTATTTTGGGCTTTGTCCATTGATTTTGGGCCTGGAATGAGTCGCTCTGAGTGTTGTGCTTTGCGCTCATGGTTGTGACTTGCGGCCCTTGACAACTTTATGTGATAACAAGGTGATTCCCACAATTGGATTGAGGCTTGATTCACCTCCTCATTGATAGCTCATCATACTTTAGCCTCTATGTGAAAATCATGCATTAGGGGTGAGGATTGATAAAATTACCTATTCATCAAAGCCTATTCTATGACAAGTGGAGACTAACTCTACAAGACAAATAGTTTAAACTCTACTCCACTAAAAACTATACAGGAGGCTCAAGAACTAAAGCCAATGGAAGTGCCAAGACAACGTTGTTATTGTAATCCCATACTTCCCCATTTTATATTTGGTAAAGTCAAGGAAATATTAGCAATGACCTTGAAACTTCAATGCCACCTTTCTATAAGCATTTGGAATTGATATGATATGAAAGTATTCTTCACACAAGTTGAGAGTAAATGCACCATGCCTAACCTATTGGTGATCAACAAACTTAACAATTTAGGCATCAATCATACTCAAATAATGATCATGAATATGAAATTTGTACTTCTAAACGATACAATAAATATGAACTCGAAACTTCAAAATGAAACAATGGTCAATATGAAATCAACCCTTATTCAAGTTGCATTTAAATGATGAAAATATCATAGCTTCATCCTTCACATGAATCTTTTGATCTTCTCAAAACATTAGAGAAATGGCTCATTAACAAATTCAGTTACACATTGCAACTTCAACATATCCTTTCCATCTGTTGTTTGTATCACTTGAAGTACAAGACAAGAAGTTGTGGCAAAGGGATGTGAAACACATTAGGTGGTACCACAACACAAGAAAATGTAACACATTCTATTTTCTCTAAGAACACCCATTTAATATAAATGATTCAGATTAACATAGAAATGTTGGGAAACAAATTTGAATATCCATCCATGTAAAAGAAGAGTATGGGAAAATGTAATTTCATTAACTATTCATAAATTACACATACAATTCTCCCTTTCCTATCGGGGACAAGAGGATGGAAGAGGTAAGTGTAACTCATTTTGTAAATCAATCTATAATGTCTAATTGGAAGGAATATGAAATGTGCAATTCAATAAAATTAAAGAGGTTGCAACTGTTGTAATCATTTATTAATAGTGACATCGTGATAAAATGTTTTTCCAATTTCCAAATGGAAAACAAATCCAAATCAAGTTGATGTAATTCCCCAAAATTACAAATCTTATAACTTGCTTATTGGAAACACTTTATGGTTGAAGGATAACATTAAGCACTACTAATAATCAATATTATCCCAAGCATATGAAAAACATCTAGTATAAAATTTTAACTACAAAATAGTATCTCCAGTTTTGTAGTTTGGTATCCAACATCTATACTATGGTAAATTGCTCCTCAGAGTTGTTTAATCACTTTCTACAAGGATAATATCTTCTTTAACCCATTCAATAAAGTGGATTGGAATGCAATTAGCATGTTATCATTTTCAGCTTCCTTAAGCCACAATAATGAAAATAGTGTATGTTTGAAAGGACACAAATTGACTTGAACTCTTCTTCCTTGACATGCAATTTTATCTTTAATAAAAATTTGTCGTGATTTGTTTTCCAAATTATTAAAGTATTTTTGTGGATGAACTATGTGATAAGGGTGGAATGGAATATCTCACCATGGATGCTTCCTACCCAATGTAGTCGTGATAAGAATATAGTGCTAAAAAACAACATACTCATGTTTTTTAACATTATGGATCCCATTTTCATGACACTATGTATAAAATTACTTTCATGGAATAAATATTTTATGAAATGCATATTAGTTATCAAAAATATTCTATTAACAAAATCTTGGGGATACAATAATATTAAAAAATGACAAAGTATCAAAGTACAAATATTTCACAAAAGACTTTGTTAGAGGTAACTATCCAACATATACACACAAAATGTATTTTCGATGGCAAACAAACGATACTCAATGACCCTCCATTCAACACATTAATTGTTGATTAATTGGGCTGGTTGTCATTGATGTCAACCCTTGAAGCAAGTCCGATAGAAAATTCCGGTAGCCCGAACAGTATGGTTAATGGACTTCAGTTTGATTTATGTATAATGGTATGAATATTAATATATTTGCAGGTAAGACTATTCTAGATGGATAGTACATGCCATGCCATTTCCAGTGATATGTGGAATGTCACATAACTCCTCACAGTTAGAGAGTTATGGCCTTGTGAAGTTGGAGAACCCTCATGAGTTATCTTGAAGGTCAAAGAAGTCAAATTATTCTAGAAGCTCCTAGAAGAAGTTGACTAGTCAAGTGGGTGAAACTAGGAGTTAATCATGGGTAAAGTTGTTGCATTGAGAAAATAATTAAAAATAATTTAGTTGCAACTAGAAGTGGAGAATTTACTATTTGTAGCAAAGTGGGTTAGAAGTGGGTTAGCCCTAAAAGAAAGAAATTGGGTTAAGTTGGTTAGAGGGTAACCCCTTGAGGAAGCTACATGGAAGTATCAATTAGAAAGCAAGGATATCCTATTATCACCTATTGAGCACATTGAATATATATTATTGTGTAATGTTTATTGTAGGTACTCATTGTGCAAGTCTGAGGTAGCACGAAGGGCTAACAGCTAAAGTTTCAGAATTACAAAAATTACTGAAAAAACCCTAGCTTTTGAGGTGTACACAAGTTTCAATGGAGAAGGGCGCGTACGTACGCGAGCTTTCAGTATAAAAGGGCACGCACATGTGAGAAACTCCATAAAAACATGAGAAGATGAAGATGTTGGGTCTCTAGAGTCTGAAAGCAAGCTCCCAAGAAGGTCTACAATGATCAGGTACAACAGATCTATCTACATGTTCAAAATGTATGTCTTATTTCTATGAGTAGTTGGATTTTGTTGTCTACATAAGAAATGATTATGGGAATTTGTTCCCTATAGATGTTGTTGGCTGCATGGGACTTACTGTATAAGTCAGATCTATAGAAATACAATGCTGGTATAATTTATCATTGGTACATCTTGTTAGTGTTGAGGCACATCTTGTATTTCTTGGTATATGGTTAAGGGTTTTTGTGTTACATGGTTCAAATATTGTATTTGTGAAGTGGTTGATGTATTTAGAGGTTGTATATTAGTTAGGGTTTGATTTCTAGTCCATGTGAGGGTTATTATACTTGCTCATGATTATACACACTTGAATGGCACATGAATAGAGAGATATAGATTGGTTAAAGGATTTATATCAGGATGTATGCATAGGGAACAGATACAGTCTGGACACTGTGACAGGTTGCAGGTTGATGTGATAGAGAAAAAATGGGTTAGAGTTTTTAAGGAAAGAGAAAACCCTAGTTTTCAGAAGGTGTACACAGGGTGCAGTATAGAAAAGTCGCGTACATATGCGGGCTACAGTATATAAAGGGAAAGTACATACGCAAGCTGCAACACAAACAAGTCGTGTACCTATTGGATTTTGATTGGTACAGACTGAGTACATGTACAAGTTGGTTACAAGACAGTGGCACATGTCGGTTGCAGAACAGTGGCACATGTCGGTTACAGGATAGTGGCACATGTCAGTTAGAGGTTGTTGGCACAGATTGGTACAAGTTTATAGCGGTATATCTCACAATGATAGTGTGGCATTGGTTTCATCATCTTACTTATATTTTAGGGTAGTTGGACGGGGCAAGGATAGGTGGTTGCAACCACCTTCCGGTTGTAGTCAGAGAACATAAGGGGTTGTATCCTCCTTCTAGTTGTAGCTAGAGAATCAGGGAGTTGTATCTTCCCTCATGTTGTATCCTGAAAATATAGGGGGTCAGAGCCTCCTTCCAGTTGCAGTTAGAGAACAAATGAAGTTGGTGCTTCCAATGAATGTAATTATTAAATACATATAATAAAAATAATTATGTGGTTTTCTCCCGCATTGGGTTTCCACGTAAAAATACTGATATATTGTGCATGTGTGTGATTGTTCATTGTTTATGGTTTATTTACTTTGCACTTATTGGATGATAATGTTAAATAGATAAATATAAATAACACTTACATATTGTGGTTAAAAGGATTAAAAATCTCTATTATTGATTCACCCCCCCTCTCAGTAATCCAACAATTGGTATTAGAGCAGGTTCTTTCATAAATCAGTTTAACCACTGAAAGGTAGATCATGGAGAGAAACAATATGTATAAAAATGGAATACCATAGTTTGATGGACATAACTATGCATTCTGGAGCATAATGATGAAAATATATGTACATGTTTGGCAATTAGTTGTAGATGGATACAAAGAAACAACAGTTCCGCCAACAAATGACAATGGAAGGAAACTCAGTCTAAATAATTCAAAAGCCACAAATGAACTTCTGAATGGTCTTTGTGATTTTGTATATGTCAAAGTTATGCATTGCATCTCCGCTAAAGATATTTGGGACAAACTTCAAAATATTTATGAAGGAGATGAAAAATTCAAAGAAGCAAAGCTTCAAACTTACATAGGTCAATTTGAACAACTAAAGATGAAGGAAGATGAGAATATTGCAGCTTACTTCTTACGAGTTGATGAAACAGTGAATGAAATCATAGGATTGGGAGAATAAGTTGATGAATATATAATTGTTCAAAAGGTACTAAGATATCTTCCAATGAGATTTGATCCTAAGATCTCAACACTAGAAGAAAAAGAAAATATAGACTCAATAAGCATGGGTGACCTACATAGAATTTTCACAGCCTATGAAATGAGAACTGAACAAGAGAATCCATGTATAAAATAAGAAGCATTCAAAGCATCCAAGAAGTCAAAGCAAAAGGGAAATAAAAAGGAAAAATAAGATAGTAGCAACAGTGACATCTCGAAAGATGATGAAGTAGCCAACTTTGTCAGAAGATTGAAAAAGGGAATCGACGAAAGATATAGAGGTAAGCTTCCATTGATTTATTTTAATTGTGATGGTATTGGTCATTTTTATAACAAATGTCCTCACAAGAAATATAAAATAAATGAAGAAGATGATTCAAATAGAAAAAAAACATATAAAGGAAAAAGAACCAAAAAGAAAGTCTTCAAGAAAAGTTTCTGCACCAAAGAAGACAACTCCTCATCAGAAAAAGATGAAGTCAGTGAGAGTGAGACATAAAGAGTTATATTCATGGCAATAAAAAACTCCTATAAATAAGACACAAAAGGAGAATATGAAGAGGCAAAAGTTAACTACAAAGAAGAATTGTTGAGTGCCATAGATGTTATAAAACCGAAAAGAAGAAAAACAAATCACTACAGACATAACTAAAAAGAAAAGAGGAAACACAAAATTCCAACTTTGAAGAATTGGAGAAGATGATCTCTAATCTAAAAATTCAAGTTGAAAAAGACAAAAGAATCAAAGAAGCACTTAAAGAACAGCTAGAATAAAAGGACACGATCATTGGAAATTTGGAAGCAAAGATTGTTACATTCAGAAAAGACCTTCAACAGAAAAACATGCATAACAACTCAAAGGTTTTGAATAATATTATCAACAGTAAGAGGCCACATCATGACAAGTCTAGGCTAGGATATGATCAGACAAAAAGAGGATCAAGCTCCAAACTACAGATCAAGAAACACAACCAAGAAGCTATGAAAATACTAGAGGAGACAAGAAGTTTTACAAGGAAGATCACCGGGACACTCCTACACCAAGAAGATTTAGATTTCAGAATCAGAGACAGTAAAAAACAAGCAGGCCTCAGGAAGAAGAAGGATTTATAAGAGTATCTCCCTTCAGAATATATTCAACTCCCAAGTATCAAACTATATTTTTTTATTTATGTTATGCATGTAATAATTTTGGACATAAAGTTGTAAATTGCAGAGCTAATAGAAGGAACATAAACAACTTTGAAATTTGTGCACAATATGGTTATCTAAGAAGGCCTAGTGAAACACAAAAAAGAAGCTACAACAAGTTTGAATCATTGATCACTGAAGTGGAATGTTACAAGTGAAACAAATTTGGACACATGGCCAAACATTGTAGAATGACAGTCCCTCCTAGAGAATCACAACAGAATAACAATAGTCACAAACATGAACCTCAACAAAGAATATGGATAAGAAAGTAGAATCAATTTAACAATGAAGAATGCACACTCACTCTACAAGCTAAACACAAGAAACATGGTTGGTATGTTAACAACGGCTTCTCAAAGCACATGAAAAGTGATGAAGATATGTTTCTCACATTGAGAAAGGAAAGAGATGGATCAGTCTCCTTTGGAAACAATGACTAAGCTAGAATCATTGGAAAGGGAACAATTATAATTGGAAACAAGAATGTCAAGGCAGAAAATGTTCTTCTAGTGGAAGATATGAAACAAAATATTCTAAGTGTAAGTCAAATGTGTGAGGGCACAAACTTATGTTCGATTCACAAAAGTGCGAGATAAGAAAATAAGGTTCAGGAAAATTGATTGCAACAACTGTAAGAACATCAAGCAACATATATGTACTAAGTGAAATTGGAAATGAAAAGTATTTCTTGGGAAAGGAAGATGAAGTTTGGATATGGCACAAAAGAATGGGTCACATAAACTTCGATAACCTCATCAAAGTCAACAAAAAGAAAATAGTCATATAAATTCCCCAGATCACGAATCCAACCAACACATTATGCAAGTAGTGTCAACAAGGAAAGAAAACAAAGACCAAGTTCAAATCAAAGAAATACTCCACAACAAGACCACTGGAAATTGTGCATATTGATCTAGTTGGACCAACTAGAACAAAAGGTTTAAAAGGTGAGCAATAATTTATGTTATTGATTGATGATTATACAAGAATGACCACAGTTTGTTTTCTTAGGAAGAAATCAAAAGAATTTGAAAAATTTAAGGTATACAAGGAAATGGTTGAAAATGAAATGGATTCAAAAATCAAATGTTTGAGATCAGACAATGGAGGAGAGTTTACTTGAAAGGAATTTATGGATTTTTGCAGCAAGCATGGAATAAAAAGGAAATTCTTCATCGCTAGGACACCTCAACGAAATTGAGTTTTTGAAAGAAAGAACATAATAGTATAGGAAATGGCTTGAACAATGTTAATGGATTCTAAGTTGACAAAATTTTTTTGGGCACATGCAGTGCATACAAAAATTCACTTTCAAAAGAGAGTAATGCTCAGAAACAACAATGACAAAACTCCCTACGAGCTATGGAAAGGAAGATCAACAAATGTGAAGAACTTTATAGTTTTTGGAAGCAAATGCGGCATCAAAAGAAAATATGGAAGAATGGGAACGTTTGATTCTTGCGTGGACAAAGGAATACTTGTTGGTTACTCGAGTACAAGGAAAACATACAAATTTTACAATCTAAAGCTCAAAAAAGTTGTGGAAAGCATCAATGTAATGGTTGATGAAACAGGTGGACGAAAATTAAAGGAAGAGGAAAAGGAATCAATGGAACAAGTTTATGAAGAAGAATCAAAGGATGAAGAAGACTAGATAGAAGTACAAGAGAAAGCACAACAAGTACCTCCAAATACCCTAGAAAATGAATACAGAAAAATCATCCTTCAGATCAGATTATCGGGAACAAAGACACATGAATTGAGACTAGAAGAAGAATTTGTTCACCAAAATAACTGCACCTAGCACTCTTATCTTCGATTGAACCAAACAGTTTTGAAGAAGCCAACAAGGATGAATTATGGAAAAAAGGCCATGAATGAAGAGTTGGATCAAATAGAGAAGAATGACACTTGGGAATTGGTTCCAAGACCAAGGTACAAGAATGTGATTGGCATAAAGTGAGTCTTCAAAAATAAATTGAATGAAGATGGACATGTTACCATAAACAAAGCTAGATTGGTATGTAAAGGACACACACAGATTGAAGGTATTGACTTTGAAGAGAAATTTTCCCCAGTTTCCATAATGGAAGCAATCAAATTGATCCTAGCTTATGCATGCTCCAAGAATATTAAAGTGTATAAGATGGACGTGAAATCTGCCTTTCTGAATGGGGAACTTGAAGAAGAAGTCTTCATTGAGAAACCAGAAGGATTTCAGTTGTCAAAGACCCAAGATTATGTGTGTAGGTTGAAGAAGGCCTTTTATGGTCTAAAACAGGCTTCCATAGCATGGTACTCTAGACTGGACAAATATCTACAACACGCAGGGTTTGGAAAAGGAAATGAAGACATCAACCTCTACATTAAGGTAAATCAATATAGTATTTTATTAATTGAAGTTTATATTGATGATATTATTTTTGGAAGTGATGATGACAAGTTAAGCCATAAATTTGCAAAGGATATGCAGAATGAATTTGAAATGTCATTACTTGGAGAACTATCTTTCTTTCCGGGTCTTCAAATATGTCAAATAAACCAATGATTTTTTATTTCTCAAACTAAGTATATCAGAGAAATGCTAAAGAGGTTTGGAATGGAAGATTGTAAACCAATTAATACTCATATGCAAACCAGTTGCAACTTGAGTAAAGATGATGATTCAAAGTCTATAGATCAAAGACAATACAGGTCAATGATTGGAATCTTACTTTATTTGACAACATCCAGACCAGATGTATTGCAAACAGTTAGAAAAGTGGCACGATTTCAAGCAGCACCAAAGGAATAACATGTTCTAGCAGTGAAGAGGATTTTCAGATATATCAAGGGTACATAAGAGTTTGGATTATGGTATCCAAAAGGAAAGGATCTATCACGTATTTCCTACACAGATGCATATTGGGCATGTTGCATTGATGACCGATGAAGCACGAGGGGAGAAACGTTCTACTTGGGTGATTTTTTGGTATCTTGGCTAAGCAAGAAAAAATCATCAGTATCATTGTCTACATCTGAATCAGAGTATATTGCAACAATAGCATGTTGTACAAAGGTTCTATGGATGGAACAAACTCTGAAAGATATATAGGTTGAGTATGATGAGCCCATTCCAATATATTGTGATAATACAAGCGCCATCAATATCTCAAAGAATCCAGTGATGCACTCCAAGATGAATCACATTCCAATCAAGTATCACTTTCTACGGGAATAGGTTGCAGAGAAGAACATCAGAGTTGAATATGTGGGAAAAAAAGAATAAGTTGCAGATATCTTTACAAAACCACTTCCAAGGGAAGCCTTTGAGTATCTTCGTCAGATACTCGGAGTAATTTCTACTCCAAAATGATTTCTTTTGAATGCTTATCTTATATGTCTTATATTTACATGAGGAAGTACCATAAAGAGGACACTTCAGGTCGGGGGAGCAGTTTTACAAAGAGTTCAATCAAGGGGAGCAGCCCCAAGGACAATTCAGTTAGGGGGAGAAACCTCAAATGAGAAGTTACCTTTTCCATTGATGTCAAAGGGGGAGAGTTTAATCGGATGCAGGATAGAAAGTTATATGCTTGTAGAGAGAGCACATAGGCATGTTTCCAGGGGGGAAATGGTCACATCGGGAGCATGAGCGATATGACTTCAATGTTGTATTAGAGTGTTTCCATCAATGACAAAGGGGGATATTGTTGATTAATTGGGTTGGTTTTCATTGATGTCAACCCTTGAAGCAAGTCCGGTAGAAAATTTTGGTAGCCCCAACAACATGGTTAAGGGACTTCAGTTTGATTGATGTATACTGGAATGAACATTAATATATTTACAGGTAAGACTATTATAAATGGATAGTACATGTCATTCCATTTCCCATGATATGTGGGATGCCACATAAATGCTCATAGTTAGAGAGTTATGGCCTTGTGAAGTTGGAGAACCCTCATGAGTTATCTAGAAGGTCAAAGAAGTCAAATTATTCTAAAATCTCCTAGAAGAAGTTTGCTAGTCAAGTGGTTGAAACTAGGAGTTAATCATGGGTTAAGTTGTTGCATTAAGAAAATAATTAAAAATAATTTAGTTACAACTAGAAGTGGAGAATTTACTATTTGTAGCAAAGCGGGTTAAAAGTGGACAAGTGGTTAGAAGTGGGTTATCCCTAAAAGAAGGAAATTAGGTTAAGTTGGTTAGAAGGTAATCCCTTGAGGAAGCTACATGGAATTATAAATAAGAGAGCAAGGATCTCCTATTAACACCTATTGATCACATTGAATATATATTATTGTGTAAGGTTTATTGCAGGTACTCATTGATACATATGAAGTTGTGCAAGTCTGAGGTAGCATGAAGGGTTGACGACGAAAGTTTTGGAATTACAAAAAATAATGAAAAAACCCTATCTTTTGAGGTGTACGTGGGATGCAATGGAGAAGGGTGTGTGTGTACGTGAGATTTTAGTATATAAAGGTGCGTACATGTGATAAAAGCCATAAAAACTTGAGAAGATGAAGATGTTAGGTCTCTAGAGTCTGAAAGAAATCTCCCACGAAGGTCTACAATGATCATGTACAACAGATTTATCTACAGGTTCAAAAGGTGTGTCTTATTTATTTGAGTAGTTGGATTTTGTTGTCTCCATGAGAAATGATTATGGGGGTTTGAGGATTTTCCCTATAGAGGTTGTTGGCTACATGGGACTTACCGTATAAGTTATATCTACATAAATACAGTGCTGGTATAATTTATCATTGGTACATCTTGTTAGTGTTGAGGCACATCTTGTATTTCTTGGTATATGGTTAAGGGTTTTTGTGGTACATGGTTGAGAGATTGTATTTGTGAAGTGGTTGATGTATTGAGAGGTTGTATATCAGTTAGGGTTTGATTTCTAATCCATGTGAGGGTTATTATACTTGTTCATGATTATACAAACTTGAATGGCACATGCATAGAGAGATATATATGCACTTGGTTAAGGGATTTCTATGAGGATGTATGCATAGCGCACAGATACAATCTAGACACAGTGACAAGTTGCAGGTTGATGTGATAGAGGCAACAAAGGGTCAAAGTTTTTCAGGAAAGACAAAACCCTAGTTTTCAAAAGGCGTACACAAGTTGCAGTATAGAAAGGTCGCGTACATACACGAGCTGTAGTATAGAAAGGGAGCGTACATACGCATGTTGAAGCACATAAAGGTTGCGTACCTGTTCATTTTTGATTGGTACATTCTGAGTACAAGTACAGGTTGGTTATAGGACAATGGCACAGGTTGGTCACAGGTTGTCGACACATATTAGTATGGGTTTACAAC